>PQWD01014887.1:0-128595 GCA_019425675.1 Leucinodes orbonalis
TAGAAAAATAAATTATAGTAAACAACATGCAACAGATTTGATATAGGTCCAAATTTAAAATAGTGCAGGATAAATAGTGAAAAGCCTATCAAGCGAGACGGGATGCGCGCGCGCACCGAAGTCGTACAAGGCGTCGCGTGTGTCAGCATCCTTACTAAACTTTGTTTCTATGCAAATGCGTATCTCGTGCCGGCGACAGGTGACGTGCGGCACCTTAATTGTTTTTTGTAATAATATTCAAATATTATGACGTTTTTTTCCATTGGGGGTTTTTGTTGGGCGCGGGTGGCGGTCCAGGTGGTCCCAGAAAAAGTGGCTTTTTTCAAGGCAACAGCTTGCGGAGCCGCACGTAACCGTGAAACCCGCGAGTGCACTGAATTGATTTACTAACGACGGGGAGTGATATTAAAATATCTTAAGAGAGCTTTGTGAAGTTAATAATTAAAACGCTAATTGATTCCTTTGTTTCCAAAATGGTATGGGTAAATGGTATGGGTTCTGAAAAATATAATTTTAGAAATCTTACGGTTACAGTGACAGACAGTGAGATTATTTCAAATTATTTCAAAGGTTATTCAGAATATGCATTCGACAGGCTTAAGGCAAACACATGTATATGTTTAGCGACAGCTGTATGCTTTATGAAGAACCCTAACTCTAGTATCTAGTGTACTTATTACAAATAGATATATTTTATTTTATTTTATTCGGAACACCAACAGCACTAATACAGTTTGTTGAATTACAATTAGAAGTACAAGTTATGTCTAAGCTATTTATAGATATTCGCAAATTATTCCTAAATACATACGTTACGGTAACTATGACAAGCCAGTGAGAAAATCTAAAAAATTAAAATAAAGAATTAAAAAATACATTTCAAAAAATTCTGTAGCAAATATCTTAGCCACATTCACAGGTTTAAATTGGAACATATCAAACTTTCCATGAGTTTTTGAGAAATTATTAAGTGATATACTTGCTCGTACAAAAAAGGAGTTGCGCCTATAATTCCTTTTATACTTAGGTATTGCAAGAGGTAATGGCCGTCTAGTCGATAATTTACGTGGAACGGATACGTTAATCAGCTGTAAAAGTTAGGACAATCTATCATACCGTTAGCAATTTTTAATAAGTATGCGATATCACGTACTTGTCGCCGTTTTTCTAGGGGCAAAAAATGGTACCTTTGACATCTAGTCCAATATCCGTGTTCTTTTTTACCGCATTTAAACTGTAGATATCTTAGAAATCTTTTTTGAATTTATTCTATGCGGGACACATACACATATCTACAACACAGTCAACTGAAGTTTCCATATCATTTATAAAGATTTAGTTAGAATATTTTTATAGAACACTTAATGTATTTGTATGCAATTAATAAACAATTTGTGCGCATATAACATATAAATATTATCCTGCCTGGGTCCTGAATTCATGCAAAAAACGTGGCGTCAACCGGGGACAATAACTACTATAATATTGATCAGCTATTCCATGTATTTCAGGAACTCGCCTGTAATCAAAGTTTCTTGAAGTGGATATTTATTGCGGTCATTATTAAACAGACGTAGACGCAGTGACGTCCACAAACATGCGGGCGTCATTCAATGCATAATGACATCATTAAATAAAATAGGCTTTAATTCTTTTCAATGAGAACAGGAAATATGGCATTGTTTGCAATTTAAATGTCATATATTTACGTAAATATGTTTGTTTTCCTTCAAGCTATTTCAGTCTGCAGCAGGATATATGGACGTTTGTTGCATTTTGTACTATTAAGTGCATAAAGAATAAATAAATGAAAATTGCATTCGTTAAGAAATATGATTGACATAGAAAGATAATACGAGTATGATCTAATGTAACACTAATTTTGGTCTGCTCTTGGCGTTTAGGCCATACTAGTCGCTCGAAGTACAAAAGCGGGGTTGTAAAAAACACACAGTGTTGCCACCTTAGACGTTTTCTAGCTAGGTCTAGCACTTTTTGTATAGGTGAACCCCTTTTTTAACGCTTTAGCCCGAAAGGGGCAATCTAGCTGTTTTTTACTGTCTTGAAAGTATTACCTAATTATAAAGTTATCGACATGCTAACATGTACTTTTTTGCTATTTCATCGGTTATGATGACGTTTTTTTAGCCGGTCTTAAAAAAACGGCTTCATGACATGGTTATTTCAGCATTTTAAGAAATGAAAATCTTTTGATACTCAATCTAGCCCTATCTAGGCCTTTTTAACTTCTCAAAAAGCCCTGTTTCTAAAACTAAGGTGCCAACACTGATAACACATTTTCATTGTGTGTTTGCTAACTATCAGTGTTATCAATCCAACGAGACCCTCCCTGGGAGGCGCGAGAACCACCTGTCTATATTGTGCTCTCATCAGGCAATCGCAATTACTATGCATCTCTTATATGTACAGCATTTAGTTTTATAATAAATGCTTACACTGCATAAGTTTGAGCCCTTGCTAAAATTATATTTTAAAATATCGACGGCTTATTACCGCTAAAATTTTGAGTGCTGCCAAATATTAATAGAAGGAACAGAAAGAATAAATTCAGTATAGGTATAACAGATATTGTGGAAGGACTATTACTGAAGCTATATTTTAAAAGATACGGGATTAAATACGATTTTACAATAATAGCATTTCTTTGCTTGCAAATTCACAACGAATAACACATGTCATTTTTCCCAGAGTTGTTAGCTGCGAGAAATGTATAAAGAGTTCTTGCAATTTGCATAATACTCAATATCTTATAAACTTATATATTCAAATAATACTACATCAAAAGATAAAATTGAATTAGTTAATAAATAAAATCTAAATATATTCATCATCATCAGCTCATTTAACGTCCCCACAGAGGGGCACGAGCCTACCCACTCGTATAGTCGTCCACGCGGGCCCAGTGCGGATTGGACGACTTCACACACAACCTTCGAATCTCTTCGCAGGCGTGCATGAAGGTTTCCTCACGATGTTTTCCTTTCCGTAAGAGCGTCGGATAACGTACACATATTTTTCGAAAATTCGAAAATACATTGGTACGTGTCGGGATTTGAACCTCAGCCCTCCCGGTAGGAAGGCGACAGTCCACACCACTGAGCCACCGACGCTCTAAATATATTACTATAACATTACAATACTCGTAGTTTAAGTAGATGAATTGACTGTCGATTTACATAGAAGTGCTAGACAACTACTTCCAGTAGTTTATTACTATAATTTATTATTTATTTGACAATTACCATATAAAAAATGAAATGTAATTGCTTATTAAATCCCGTTGAAAAACCATTAAGGTTTGTAGTGACGTCAGTTTGAAAATAACAAACTAAATTTTTTTTAGTTATTTTTAAGTCGCGTCACTACAAACCTTAATATTTTTTTACCTAGTTTGAAAGCAACATTCGTAGAGTCGTTACAGTCTACCGTTGTAGTTCATTGCTGGACAATTGCCTTCCTCATGTTACACACAGATATTTCATCCTACTCTATGCTTGTCCCGACTTATCAGGCGTCAAACTAGATATATTTTCGGCGGCCCATCTGGTGGAAAACGGTAACCACCGCTCATGGGCAACTGCATAGCCGAGGGAAAAGCCATGCCTGGGAGGGCGCCGCCTTTCAAGAGCAATGGGCTCTTTTGATACCTACTACTACTAGATATTGCGGATAAATACATGACCTCGCCGTCAACCTCATAATCAAAAATGTACCTGGTCTTATATTTTTGTCAAAAAACTTATACTTAAGGTTTGCCTGCATTTGTGTTTCCCACCAAGTAAAACTGAACTAAAAAATAAACCCATTGCATTGTTAAAGAGTTCGTGCACCCTAAAACAAGTCTGGTAATTTGTGTGTGTACTGGGTCACAGCTTAGGATCTGGAGTGGACCGATTTTTATCTCCTAATTGGGGGGCTCGCGTTGAATCCTTCATTAGGGGCAGGCGGCGGGGGCGGAGTGCGAGGACAATGGCGCCCCCCCGCGGTATTGTGCTGGTGCTACGCTTCTCAAAGTGTTTTTTCTGCAAAACATTTTAGTCATCATTCGGAAAATAATATTTTATATATTTTGGAAGATTTACAGTTTTAATAGTGCCTACTACGCTAAAATACAACAATATGGTACGAGTTTACTAGAGTACTAATAATTACAAATCTCCAAATATGAAGTATGACACAAAAGACAAGCACTTTTAACAAAGTTAAAACACATTTAGACATTTTTGTTACTAAATCAAAAAATATATTTTTTACAATTGAAAAAATAGTGCTTCAGTGGTTCTGGACTATTGATAAAGAAATACCCGAGAAAACTTTCCAGTAAAATCCTTTTACAACAAGTAATTCGACGTATAAATATAATATGTTACAAACACTGAAATGTCTGAGTAGTTTAAGAATATGGATTTTTATGAAATGTTGGTGTAAGGTCCATGTGGCCGAGTTTTGGAAGCTGTGCGCTAATGTATGCGCGTGCGCCACGCAGCCGACAGCGCCCCAGCGGGCAAGACGCCACAACACAAACATTTCAACGCATCTAATTTATTGTCGTGTGGCGATGCGCCGCGGCACGCAAAAAATATCGGGTTAAGGGCCAGTTCTTGGGAGAGATAACACGATTATGTCATGTTATCTCTGAAACATGTTTTATATTAAATTGTTGTTAAGTACTTTGCGTAATTATTACCAGGTTGATAAAATACTTAAATTTTTATTTAATGGAATTTTTTGACAATATTATTTAACAAACGTCCACGTATTAGATAGCGCGTACAAATCGTAGAGACTAGGAGAAGTAAATATTTTTTGTTGTAAAGTAGGTTACGCACTTCCTTAACTTTTCCGCTTTATTATGCTTAACTAGCTGATATTGTCGCAAATCTCCAAAGGAAGTAAAAACACGATATTTAACACGTGTTTAATGAACACTACTTGTACTAAATGTACCTTTTAAAGTCCATTTGTCTACTTTCTGCGGATTGGGAGTTTAGCCACTAGATTGCTTCTTCCATCAACATCTGTTACTGGAATTTTAAAATTCATTTTCGCTATTACTTTTTTCCAAGTACCTATATTTTAAAATTTGACAACCATAAATAATTGAACAGCGTCGAAAAGCATTTGTATTATATATTATGGCAAAAGCTTGTCACGTAATAAGTGTCACTAAAACAGGTGACCAGTCAGTGAGCTGATATGACTAACGTAAGCGCGGCGCCCGATCCGATGCGGGACGGCGGATTGTAAAAGGTTTGTTCGCTACTTGCTGGAGCCTCCACGGGCAAGTGACATTAGTTGGATCTCGAAATGGAATAACAAAATTAGACATCAAATGAGAAGTATAAATTGAATCACTATGATCATGTAGAGTTAACTGGTTACCCGTGCTGTAGGACTGATAGTAGTTGGAACAGCAGACGAGTTCTTGTCTGTAAACCATATCGTGAGTAAAACCACTTAGAATGTAGTTACCATGGACTGAGTGAAATCTTAGCGGTCAAAGTATTGAGGAAAGCGCAGGACTAGAATACATATAGGTGTGTAAAATGGGCAGACTTTACCTAGCAGTATTTTCGTGCATTTGTGGAAAGCTATGCTTATACCAGTGTGACATCTTGACCGGAGTGATACCGCGGCGAATATAAGGAATCTATAAATGACTTAAAGACATAAAAAATTGGAGTGCGTTAGGTTGAAGCAAATTTGATTATGCGAAAAGATTAATAAAATTAGTATTCATTATATTATTATTTTTAACGTTTTAAACACTTGCCAGTAAAATTAATCAGTTGGTATATTTTCCGTTCCATAACGCGCAACGAAATGACACCTTAAACCGGATTGAATATAGGAATAATCCTGACGGAGGATGACTCAGTCGTCGAGGCAATTCTGAATATTATTATATGTAAAGTAGTTGGTGTTCCGAGAGCGCTATACAATTAGTAACATTTATTAGAACAACGATTGTATGGGCACCACATAAAAAACACGCATCGCATTAACACGTTTTTCGACTGTCATTTAGAATATTTAAACTAGTATAGGTGACAATACTTTTTTCATTTGAATGATTCAGCGAGATTTACGTTAAATATTTTCTTTTCATTACCCTAATAGTGTTAAGTCTCGGGGCCAGTTGCACATTTACAACGGCACTTAGTTAAATTTTTGTCAAAAATTGAAAATGCGAGTTTTATTAAGGAGATAAAAGAGCTTTACGACCATACTAATACATTCAACTTATTTTTGGGGACTGATGCAAACAAATTCAAAGTTATATAAATATGGTGCAAAAATTCGTGAATCAATTTATCGTCATATAAACCATTTTCATTGCGCCATATTAATCAAATCGCAAATATGAATAGATTTCAAAATCAATATATAGGTATAATTGTATGTTTATGTATATGCGTCGGTGGCTCAGTGGTGTGGACTGTCGCCTTCCTACTGGGAGGGCTGAGGTTCAAATCCCGACACGTACCAATGTATTTTCGAATTTTCGAAAAATATATGTACGTTATCCGACGCTCTTACGGTGAAGGAAAACATTGTGAGGAAACCTTCATGCACGCCTGCGAAGAGATTCGAAGGTTGTGTGTGAAGTCGTCCAATCCGCTCTGGGCCCGCGTGGACGACTAAGGCCTAATCACCCTGTACAGGTAGGCTCGTGCCCCTCGGTGGGGACGTTTAATGAGCTGATGATGTATGTTTATGTTAATGTTAAATTGCGACGACCTTTCAGGGTCCATATGTTTCACAACCAAATAATGTAAGATCTTATGGAATTTATATGTGATGCAATGAAAAATAAATGAAATGAAATATTGACTTCCTAAATGAAATGATTTTTTCCTATAGTAGATAATATAAAGTATATATGTTCAACAAAATACATGTAATTATTTTCTAGTACGCATATTTTTAATATGATACATATCGAAATGTGGTTTTAGATGGAAAACTCTATTTATTTAATAAATAACAATATTGTACATTTATTAACAGGCTCAAAAAAGTAGAGTTAGTCGTAAGGTGCATCTATGACTACGTCGTTATGTTACATCCTGACATTTTACAGTTTTGATTTTCTCCAAGTTTCAACCCCACGTAGGCGACAAACCTAAGAAACAATTATTTTTTTCTTAATTACTCAGTGTTTCTATACATTCTGTAGAAGAATTGCAATACCGTAGTAGCAGAGTGTCAACAAAGAACTCGATTGTTCCGACCACGTTATATCCTGGTAAGCTGAGGCCACCCACTGCCGGTGCACCCTCGCTCTGCTCCTCAATTGGTAGCTGGCAAAAACTGCATTTGCATAGACTGGTAGATGCGCGCCGCGATAGCGGCCGCCGCGTCCTACTGGTATGCGCTCCGAAATCTCTGGATACGGTAGTTTATCGAAATTCATTTTATTGAGATTCATCGTGCCCTCACGGAGGGGCATGAGCTTATCCGTACAAGGTAAGTTAAGGGTGTATAGGCCTTAGTCGTCCACGCAGGCCCAGTGCGGATTGGCTGACTTCACGCGCTACCTTTGAAGAGATGTAGACGTGCACAGGTTTCTTCACGATGATTTCCTTCCCCGTAAGAGCGTCAAATAAACGTAGGATGTATACTTTTGAAAAATAGAAAAGGCATTGATACGTGGCGGGAATAACCTTTACAGCTTTATCGGGCATTCGGCGAGCGCATATGCCTCTCAGCCTATGCTAGTACCTAGTTCTTTGTTCCTTTAGGTCTAAGATACCCCTCTACGTATGTGCTCAGCGTCTGTGGGATGCGCTCACAAGACTCTCGATCGCGGGCGACTTGACAAATGCCGATGCCACCCACCGCACGCACGACCGCATACGATCCAATAAATACGACTTACAATTTATACCTCCGCGTTTTTTTATTTATTTCACTCAATTCCGTACACTGATGTCTTAATTCTGCGCCACACGTGCAACTAAGACACGGTTATGTATTTAATTACATCTCTTGCAGTGATTTAAAAAGAGAGCTCCGATCCGATCAATCAAATATGTTGTTTATTGTAATAGAATTTATGTGTAATCTATTTTAAAATTCATATAGAGTATCTTGTGAAACTGCTAGGATATGAAAATAATACAATAGAACTAACAGATTTAACGTTCTAGAAAACGCGCTTGTTTAGTGTACGTGGGCTACACTGAAATTTTTAAAACTAGGCACTTAAAAACAATATAATAATAAATATATTTTATTTATAACACTGAGTATATAATTTAATCGTTTGTCATTTGTTTTACGGTTTGGCGGCAAAATCAAATTAGTCTGTATAACGTTCTCTTTAAAATTAGTGCAACCACGTTTAAACTCATTAAGCCAGTTGTAAACAGTAACACTAGACGGAGCTTCATCGTGAAAGGCCAATCGTAGTCTTGTTGACTTAGATGACATCTAGAGTCATAAAAAATCATCGACGACACGAGAAATTTTTCGTGCGATATAACGAGATTAGCCGTAGGAGAACTAGAGCCCACAGGATTAGTAAGTTGAAGTGGTAGTGGTCAGGGTACATAGTGCGTAGGACCGGCCATCGCCGATGGGGCGGAAAGGTTCTCGAGTAGCGCCCACGTAACGGATAATGAAGCGTAGGCCTACCCCAGCCAGATGGACGAATGACCTGATCAAGGTGGCGGACAGCACATAGAAGTCAACTGCAAGGAATCGGCCCGCGTGGAAATCATTAGGGGAGGTCTTCGTTCAACAGTGGACATATTAGGCTGTAATGATGATGATGATGATACAATGAAATGTTTGTTTACTAATCATATTCCGTATACCTACTGCAATTGTGGTGGGTTATGGGTCAACAAGTGATGATTGATTGATTCAATATTTAAAATTGCTACATCATCTCAGTACGATGCACTACTATATTACGATACAGGGCTTGAAATAAATACGTAAACTGTACATTTGCTAAACCGGAGCACTATATAACTATATACATATAATCAAATATATTTCAAATACCTTCAGAATCCTTAAAATTCTATAACGGTTTACAAAATAATCAGTCAGAGTGAATATTTAAACAAAATATATATGTATGATTTTTTACAGCTTCCAATAAGCTCCTGAGCCTTGTGTTATAGAAACATACTTTTGTAATATATTAATTATTATAGATACATACATAAACAGACCAAACAAAAATCCAACGTAAAATGTCTCCTGGTAGTGTCAAACCTGCCACCTCCGGCGCAATAAGACAAAATCACTACCACGCCATTTCAAATTAATTGTTATCAGCGTACCGTCATCGTTTAATGTAGTACAAATAAAAGGGAGGTACAATCTTGCAAAATCAATCGAAGGTCGATGCAGACCCACTTAAAATTCTTTATACCCATAAAAATCTTGGGCGAATTCCGTTGTAATAAGTTTTATTCGACGCTTAATTGGTCGGCGAGCGTAAATTAGAGGATTATAATATGCTGGGTTTTAGACTCGACGACGTTTGACTTTGATATCCACGTGAGGAAGGTCGGACCTGCAAAAACGTTTGTGTTTATTTTTATTGTAATAATTTAAAATATTTGTTTATTTATTTTAGACCGGCAACGTATTTCAGTGCTCTCTGGTATTGCAAATCATGTACATTTGCGGCGGTGTCATTTACCATCATTAGATGAGCCGTTTGCTCGTTTGCCTGCTATAACATAAAAAAGGGAATTTACACAATCCAAATACTGTATTGAATTATAAATAAAATATTTAATATAGGAAAGTCAACAAGTTAAAACAATTGCTTATACAGATATGCAATAGCATTAGACGCTATATTAATTGTAGCTTTAATCTTTATTTAGTTGTTGAATGTTTGAGTCAACGCGCAATGGAGCGAGCTATGCTCTCTTAGGGATAAGATCAGAATGATTTAATCCGTAAGAGAACTAAAGTTACCGTCATAGCCCGCCGGATCAGCAAGTTGAAGTGGCAGTGGGCAGGTCACGTATGTCGCAGAACCGATGACCGTTGGAGCAGACGAGTTCTGGAGTGGAGACCGCGTCTCGGCAAGCGTACCGTAGGATGCCCTTCGGCCCGATGGACCGACGACTTGCGAAAGGTCGCTGGTGGAGGCTGGATGAGAAAAGCGGAGGATCGGGATATCTGGCGCAAAATGGGGGAGACATATGTCCAACAGTGGACTTCCATAGGTTGAATAGAAGAATGTTTGAGTAGGCCCCGGATCAAAGGAGGCTAGTATTCGTTATGGGGTTTATGTTTTATTATACTCAGACCTTATACCCATGCATGGCACATAGTTACACTCGTATTATGACTTGACACAATAGATTTTCTTCTGTTTCTGGATTCCTCCTACCGCTACAATTGTAATAAAGAAAACAATTTTTGTTGTAATGACTCAAAGTCGATATGGGTTCACGGTTACCTGTCTTATTAATCCTTTTCCATTTAATTTAACTAAAAATCCGAGCGCGGTGCTAACATTCATGGACCATTATCCCGGCACATTCCTGGGGTCAAATTATTTATTTTGTGGGGCGTGTTAGTGGGCCCGCCTCTTCGTTACTATGTTAATTCAGCTGCCTACCGAATAGCCATTTTATATCATTGTTCATTTTTATGGATATGTCATAATTTTAACGATTTTTTTGTAGGTGATTGGCACGAAATTCCGTCGCACGAATGTGCACAACGTCCCATTAAAAAATCGCACTGGAGATATACCGGTAGCCATCTTGGATAGCCTCGAGGGCGTGGGGCAAAATAGACTTTTGACCCATGAAGCGCGTGACAATGTTACATAGTATCCATCATTAATCACTTAAAATTAAGAAAAAATCAAAATAATTCCAAATATAAAATAATATATAATTCATACAAAATAGTCCAGCAGCGTCGGCAACATATTCCAACTACCGCCTTCAACAACATAGTCGATATTACTATGTACACCTGCCTAGACGCTATGACAAATTTTACATTTTACAATAATTTTGTGAACAATCCAGATTGTCAGTCAAGTTTGGGTTTATCTAACATCGCGCTCCATCCCAAACAAAGGCTCAGTGGACAATGTAATTGGTTATTAAAAAGCGCATATATCACGACGCGCGCGTGGGCTGCGCATGCGTTGATTTGTGTGGAGCCGCGACACGCCCCTTCATTAACATGCTAATGTCGATTCTGGAGCGGGGACCCCATAGGAGCGACCCTGTGCACTCATCACAACAATAATAGAAACTTCAATTCGATTATTTTGGGACATTAACAAAGACTTCATAACCTTAAAACTCTTAAGTAAAATTATTATTTAGATTAATAATAACATTTGTTGTTCACATGATTCTTGCATACGCCATAGACATCATCAGACCAATAAGAAATCATTTTTTGTATTATTATTTTATATTATCTAGTCCTAATAAATATAATGTAACTACTGTCTTTTCGTATCTAGGATTATACGAAAGTAAGCAGATTTAAACCAATCAGGCTAAACTTAGTGCAGATTTAAAATTATCTATTTGCCACTAGGTCCATTTGAGGACCAAAAACTCCCTTAATGTTTATACCAAGCATAAACCGTAACCGCATTTTTTATGTAACGAAGTGAACAAGACGATTAGGACACTACCTGATGGTAAGTGATACAGCTGACTATGACAGGGCATTAAAGAACACCAACAACTGATAGATAACATAATCCTACATTAATGCCGCACTGCGCCCGTCTCCCGAGACAATAGATGTTAGGTCTCTTATTCCCGGCAATTTCACTAGCTACAGTGCCCTGATTCGAAAAACACAAAAGTACAGCACTCTTTATTTCATGGGACATATCTGGCACCTACCTAGACGACTCAAGATCGAGTCTACCACCTAAATCATCTTATAAGTGCTTCTGGTTCGCCAGCATCAAATACACAAATTGGTAGAACATACAACGAGCAGAACGATACAACATCCATCATTTCAACCTTGTAAATTGTTAGACAAAAAAATATACACAATTAACACTTTATTTTATGCAGTTACACGGACTATTTTGTTTAATTTCTATTTCATAGTACTTTAAACATAGTTTTAGATTAAGTTACTAAAACATAATTCTTAAACGACTTCAATTGAAGTGTGTGATGTCATCAAGTTGTTTAGACCGATTTGTTTATACTACGATTTGTTTAATATGCTTATACAATTAGGGGTAATTTCGATTAGGTGTAGTGTGTGTGGGCGCGGGCGTAATGTATGCGCGTCGTGGAGGGCCCTTGTCGTGGGAACACGTCTCCGCGCATACACCTTGACCCATATGTTTACAAATATTTGTCATATTATGTTTAGGTATATCATACATAATTGACAAATTCCATAATAACTTGATATTATTATATCTATCGTGCAAAGTTCAATCCTGGAATATATTTATAATAACATAAAATAAAATATTTTTTCTTTTAACTAAATATAATATATTGTCTGAATGAGTGTGTTGTGTTGCCTTTTTAAAAAAAAACTTTGTTATGAAATTAGCCTTAACATAATAATGCAAAAACTTACCACATAAATGTATTTTTATGGCGACATATAATTATACATAGATTGAATTTTGACCAATACTTAATATCATAGATGTGAAAGTGTGTCTGTTTGTACGTCTCTCACGGCACAACGGAAAGACGAATAAACGTAATTTTTTATGTGGAAATAGTTGAAGGGATGGAGAGTGACATAAGCTACTTTCGTCAAATTCTAACCCCGACTTCCCTAAAATAGGGGTTGAAAATTTGTATAGAGCATACTGCATGTTGTAAGGTAGAAAGCTGAAAATTGGAATACGGTCTATTTGTCACTAACAAATAAATTGTGCATATTTATTTTCGGAAATTGGCTTAGATGAAAGAAATTGTTTGTTTGAAAGTGAAACCTAGTGTTTTCGTAACCAGGAAAGGGGTAAAAAGAACCCGAATTTAGCACGAGCGAAGCTGCTGTCACAAGCTTGTATTTAAGTTAATCTACATAATCGGGCAAACTTATGATTTATTGCAAATCGATCGATTAGAAAACCGATCGATCGTCTCTAGGCTAGTAATTATGGACAGTAACGCGTGCGCGCCGAGCCGCTACAGTTAGCTACGATCGTAGCTCGTAGCGGCTCCCCGACTACCCGATATCGGTGTTTCATCAGGTATTACTTTACCCTAGAGTATTTGAGATGACTATTTTAAACATTGTTTCTATTTATAACTAACCGCTAATGGTTTTAAGAATACTTAAAAGGATTTTATTGCATAATTTGGATTATTAATTAATGTCATGATATTGGTCTAACCATTCGGCTACTTATATGTTATAACACTTGCATAGAAATTAGGGTATTTCTATAATAATAATAGTTTTTAAGACTACGGTAAAAGTAGGGTATTTAACTTAAAGGATGTCTTAAGTACTGAATTTCCACGAATCGAGTCACAATAGAAAATTTATTGTCAGACGCCTTTTGCAGATGAAGTAACCGACACCCACTGAATATTCCACTTTGATAGTTCAAATTATAAAACTCTAGTGAAGTTGTTGTAGCCCATATGTTTCTGGGTACAATGCGTTCTATTCTCTCCGGCAGAATAAAGGTAGATCCGTGCAAACCACACGGATAACGTTGACGGACGTATAGATAATCTGTGATCTCCCGCAGCCAGTCACCCGAGCCAGTCACGGAAACACAGAGGATTTCAAGCTGAAGAAATCAGAGATAATTGCCTCCAAAGTGACTAACATATAGGGTCTCCTTTCAAAAAAGTCGACCATCAGATCACTTGGTGACTTGTTTCTTATTACATGTCTTTGACGACCCATTTGGTGTTGCGGTTGAGAGGTCGGCCGCAACACCAAGGGTTCCGGGTTCGATTCCCGGGCAGTACAAACATTTGTGTGCATGAACATGTCTGTTTGTAATGGTCTGGGTGTTTTCTATGTATAATATGTATGTATTTACAAAAAAAAAAAATTATATATGTTTGTTTATCCGTTGTTTAGTACCCAAATTACAGGCTTAACGCTTAACTTGGGGCTAGATGGCGCTGTGTGAATGTCAGTGGATATTTATTTATTATTATTATTTATGTCTGTAATGTGAGTCACGTCAAAGGCACCGCGACGCTCGCGTGCCCGTCGTCAGGCGCCGCCGCGTAAGCCCCTGTAATAACGCGATGCGTATTTTAATTGGGCGCGATTAAATCTTAATAAATCGGGCGGTGTTCCCACACGCTCGCAATTACGCCGGCGGGCGGTGCAATTTGGCTATAGCCGGCGGCGAAAAGCAGAAATTGCGATCGCTTTCAGCAGCGCACCTTCGGAGTGCGAGTTCGATGCATGAACCATTCGTGTTACGTTTCAAAGGATAATTTATTTTTTTTGGCATATAAAAGGACGTTATCTGTGAAAAATAACTCGCAAGTATTAATAAAATATTAGTTACGAATTCATGAATTAATTTCATTTGTGTTGTCACTTACCTTTAAAAAGATTTCCAATATTCATATCATAATTAAGAACTCAATACTTTCTAATTGCGACATGCAGTTCAAAAATTACTTATTCAAAACCACTAATGGGTATAAATTATACTCTATTGTAGAAAACTACTTATAGTAAACAAAACACATGTTATAAAAAATCACTTTCTTGCAAAATTCAATTACACATTTACCATCGAGTGTTGCCAATACTGCGCTCTAAATATGCAAGTGGCACAAGACTCGAGTGTGTTTGGCAAACTAATGCACATCCTCGAGACTGGGAGTCGCAAACGTAACATGACCAGTGATCCCCCAACGCTAACGCATTCTGATCACGCATCGCCAATGTCAGAGACTTCGTGGACACATTGCAACACTTGGTCCTATAAAACCGAGGGTTCGGTTACCGGTCAGCATCAGTCCTCTGCGACCAACAACATCACACATCCAGCAAAATGTTCAAATTCGTAAGTATTTTCCGTGTTTTATTGTGGGTCAGATGATTAATTATATATAATATTAGTATATTCTTCGTTATTATAAAAAGATTTTTAATAAAATTGTTTCAAAGTTACGTTTTTGCATATTAAAAAATTAAAAATTTTGTTCATTATTACATTTTATCAACGGAATTGCCTTTCAAATTGTTGTGTAGTCGGAGACAATATTCTAAACTTGGATGTTCTGCAATTTAATTCATTTAAAATTTGTGTTCTAATCAATATGAATTTCCACTATCAATAAGTGCTGTATGATACTCGTAGCTAGCTCATCCTACATCTTTATATTCAATGTTAAATTAATTATTCAACAGTTTATTTTTCATAACATTTTTAGATCGCCATCGTCGCTGCCCTCATTGCCGTATCTGCGGCCAAGCCACAATTCTTAAGTGCTCCGATCGTTGCTGCCCCAGCACCTGTGGTCACGGCGAGCAGTTCGCAATACTTCCACCGCATCAATAACGGCATAGCCGCTGCGTACGTAGCAGCCCCCGCTGCGTACGTCGCGTCGGCCGCTCCGTACGTCGCTGCCTCCCCGTACGTCGCTGCGCCCTACGTATCTGCACCTTACGTCGCCGCACCCGTCGCATCAGCACCTATCGTTGCTGTTTAATTGATTTGATTGCCGTTATGAATAATAAAAATTGACCGCAATTATTTGTTTTTAATGATACCTTCAACACTTTTAATTGTTATCAATAAATGTCGATACATCGGTATTACTAACGTACCAAAAATTCAGAAAATGCTTGGCTGAATGCTGAAATACATTTATGATATGATTAATTTTTGTAAAAATTATTGAGAACACAGGCATAAATTTTTACTGTTAAAAAAATTAATCATAAAAAAAACTACCTCTCCTGCGCATCTTATGTTTAATTTTACAATAACGAATTCAGAATAAGACCCTTGTCAAATCGCGTGCGGTTCGGCTAGCGTCGGCCGAAGATCTCCTCCAAAATGAACTCTTCAATTACAAATCGTAAATTCCAATGCGAATACGCTAATGATACGTACGAATGTTGTTAGCATACTCCTTCTTTTTACCAAAAAAATATCTTGCCGAGAAAAGATGTGTTTCTTAATGTACATTTCGTACATTGTGAGCGACATAAAATTTAAGTATAAAATGGTTACCATAACTTAACCTCAGTTAAGACAAAATTTAAAAAAGATAATTTAAAAAAAAAATTACCTTTAATATGTATTTTTAAATTGCAATTTGTCTACTTGTCTCCGTGTGCTAGTCGTCATAATGTAGGGCCAAGCCTTCCAACACAGCATTGCTTTAGGAAAATTAGGCCGTAGGTAACCAACCAAGCAGCCGTAATATGGATTAGTCGATATTAATGACTACCTAGATCAGCGCCGGATCTTCAATATTTTTTGGGTGGGGCAAAATTGAGAAATGCCGCCCCCGCCCACTTTTATTTATTTTTACCTTTATCATCCTATATTATTTATTACACTAATTTATATATTAAGTCCTCTAATTGATTGACATTTGGACAAAGCTGCAACTTTTTGTTTCAGAGATAATACATCTCCTTGTCTTGCTCCTCGGTGCCAATGATTGTATAAGCTCTTCATGAACTCGGCCTGACATATTAGCGCTCTCGTACAAACATCTCAACAATTCGATATAGCAGTATTCAGGGAGGGAATGAAGCATAGCCCAAGTCTCGATAGAATCGAAGGCTTTCTCATAGTCCACAAACGCCAAACATAATGGTCGGTTATACTCTCCGGTCTTCTGTATAACCTGCCGCAGCGTATGTAATATGTAGTCTATGGTGCTGAAGCCTTTGAGGAACCCGGCTTGTTCGAGGGGCTGGAAGTCTTCAAGCCTATGCGCGAGACGGATCATGATGACTCTGCAGAATAACTTGAAGATGTGGCACAATAGCGTAATGGGTCGTTAATTCTTCAATAAGGTTTTAATATCTAAGATATCTTTTAACAGATGTAAAAACGGCAAGATTGGTTTATTTTAGTTATTTTCATAGTGTAATGTCGTATGGTCTATTGTTGTGGGGTACGGCTGCCGACATTAATACAATATTTGTGCTACAAAAAGAGCTTTTATATACAACCTTAGACCACGTGACTCTTTTGAGGAACAGTTCAAAGAAATAAATTTGTTTTTTTGTAATGTAATTTTTGTACATTTTTAACGTTCATAAGTGATTTTGTAAGCCTAATTTAAATAAATGGATTTTGACTTTAACTTATCATAGCCGGAATATTAGGTCTCTCCGGATACGAAAACTCGTTCGCAGGAATTCTACTTTTCAATACAAGGTTAATTACGGACCTTATTGAAGAGCAGGGGCCCAAAGCTTTCCAAAAACCACTTGGGAGGAGCTTTCGGTGAAGCTTAAGATAGCAGATGGCCAACTACTCACATTACGCCAACAGATTTAGAAGAGGTTGAAAATTCTATGGACGACTGTATTATCGAGCGCTCATCAGCCACAGACCGAAGACAGCGAAGATCTACGTGCCCAACTAAGGCACCATTGTACGTAGGATATCCCGGATGTTGACTTTAGCGAAATTAGTGCAGCACTGGAGCAACTGAGAAGTGGAAGGGCCCCAGGGGATGACGGTATTACGACAGAACTCCTAAACACCGGTGGACAACCCATCCTTGGGGCATTAGGTGAGCTCTTTTAATGCCGTCATCTACCAGGGAACTACACTGGAGGCGTGGTCCAGAAGCGTTCTTTAAGAAGGATGATAAAACTCTCTTGAAGAATTATAGACCGATAGCGTTTCTGATTAACGTCTATACAGAGTTGTCACAACCAGTATACGTCGGTGGCGTCCTTCTCCAGATTGTGATTCTCAAGAAAAGGTGGTCGCTTGATGCAATGAAAAGGAGCTGAAATGTTTATCTTTATTTTTTTTCAATTGTAGCTGTCCATCATAAAAATGATATAGATTTAAAGCAGCTAAGTTGGCATCAATTAACATAGAGAAAAACTAGGTAACTTTGAAATATACTGCTGCCCTGGATAGAGATCGACGAGAGAGTTCCCGTATAAAGCGTCATTCCTCAGATCGCGGCTGCACGCGCCTGCTGACCGTGATCTGCGATTACTGCGGGCGCTTATTTAGAACTATGCAAAAAAAGGTAATGGTTGAGTAACCATTACATTCTTACTCCGCGCTCCGGGTTTCGGTCGAATTTCTATAGCCATGAAATATCTGCACTTGTACTATTATTTATTCCGTGGGTAAGTAAGGTAAATGATGAGTGGTCCATTAGTCGGTTTGCCGCCCCCTGAACGTGCCGGGGGCACGTGCCCCGGCCCGGCCCCCCCAAGATTCGGCCCTGCCTAAGATTGTAGCCGGGATCGACGGGCTTACGGGCCTCCTGAAACATGGCACCCGTTGCTCATTCGGAGATGCAAATGTTTATGGGTGTCGACCATAAACATTTGGTCGTGTTGGTCGCACACGACACACTTACCATCCGGTAAAATGTGGTCGTTTATCCACCTATGAAATAAATAAAAATTGTTTGCTTTGATCAGTCCACGATGAAAGTGGAATAAATATTCACCTGTAGAAAAATTGCTGGTTGAATGTGGAAGTACCCGTTAAAAGAGAGCAAAGGTAAAACAAGCTCCTTTAGGTCCGAAGTGCCCGCTCCATCGGGGTTGTTACGGTAGGCAGGGACTAATCACCCGGCGGTACATTTTTCGGCACAAGCGGTGCCCGAAACTAATTTATATTGGAATGTGATATACACGCGGGCGGGAGCGCCTCGGGGCACGCGCGCCCGACTTAATCACCCCTTAGGGTTGTCACACACCTTTCTTTATAATTAAAACTTTTTAACGGAGAAAATCTTTGTCCACCGCTGGACATAGGTTTTATCCATTTTGCGTCAGATAAAATATAAGACAAATTGAGAAATTAGTATCATCTAAGAAACATATATCATATCTCTTTTCATGTAACCGATACGAGTAAATAGTATTTTTGAATAATACTTATGTGTCTATTTATATCCGAGTTCGCGAAAAAAAAAACATTATATTAATATATTTGGGATAAGTCGCGTACAGTCTCATAAATTATAAAAATAAGGTCTCATGATATTACTCAAAACATAAATATCTAATAACTTTAAAGTAAATACATTAACCGTTTGATCGCCAGGAATCCAGACACAACAGGAAATACATGGTACTGACGCCTTCAAGTGTCATTGGCGTTCAAAGTAGTAATAATGATATTGCTTGACTTATAAAACACTATCGCGAATTCAAATAAAGTTTTTATTGCTCGTTATGCATGACAAATAAATCTTAAATTACATAACATTAAACTCGATTGCAACAAAGATAAAAAACCTGCTTACAGTGAAGTTGTGAGAGGTTACACACAGCGCAGCAATGGTGTGTTGATATAATTATGACAAAACCAGATCCATTAAGGAACGATCTACTAAAGAATAAAGTTTCTCTTGTGGTCCCGCATTGCATTTTTAAAAATCTTTGGAAATAGTATAGAACAATGGCACTTGCACACACATACACACACTTGCACATATTTCGACACACATACAATAAAATCTAATCCCAATTCAATGAACACTTCTATATTTTTAGTTTTGAACAATGATAGTTTATTTGTGCCAGCCCTGGAGCAAGGCTAACTTAACTGCTGTTAAAACACCACAGAAGCGCACCGACATCGACACCGACCGATGCGCAGGCGCCACCGCCGCGTCCGAACCCATTATAATAACCGATAATAGGGCTGCCATATTCCACCTGACACACCTGAGAAAATATTTGTATATATATACATGTAAGTATATATATATAATAGAACATTCAGTAAATTGATTGAACTGTATTTTGTTCGGTTCATAATCCAACTTGGCGGAAGAAATAAATAAAATTGCCTGGAAGCAAATTTATTTAGTGACGAGTGGTGGCCATACTATTAATGTCACTACTCTTTCTAAATGGTTTGTTAGAGACAGCCTAGAGACACAGCATATAATGATGAATTTCCATCTTCAACCAACTTGCCAATCGGAAGATTATACCAGAACCTTTTATTTCTTTATATTAAGCATTACGTTCTGCTGTGGACTTATTATTTTATTAAATAAAAAATATATATCACACATGATATAATTGGATCACATAAACAAATTATGTGATTCAATTATATCTTTTGGTGTTGCGGTTGAGAGGTCGACTGCAACACCAAGGGTTCAGGGTTCGATCCCCGGGCAGTACAAACATTTGTGTGCATAAACATGTCTGTTTGTAACGGTCTGGGTGTTTTCTATGTATAATATGTATGTATTTACAACAAAAAAAATGTACATAAGTATGTTTATCCGTTGTTTAGTACCCATAATACAGGCTTCACGCTTAACTTGGGGCTAGATGGCGCTGTGTGAATGTCAGTGGATATTTATTTATTTATTTATCTAAAGAATGTTAGGACTAAAACTTATCCGTACAGGTATTCGAATGCGGGAACTCTTAGACCTCAAACCAGATCGAAGCCGTTCTTAAATAAAAAAGCTCCTTTATGAATCAACTAACTCTATAATTTTTTATACAAAACCTGTAATAGATCCTTTCCTTTCTCACATCGCATTTCCTCTCAGGACTTTATTTTGTATAAGCTCACCGCTACCGATTCGTAACAACGATTAATAGAGTGATCGATACGAGACGTCACTCTGAATCGATGAGAATCGATTTGTGATTCCCGTGACCTGTTTTTGCGCCACTGGAATTGAATAAAAAGAATATCGAATGCAATATTATTGTTAAACACGACCTGTTTCGGTTAAATAGAATGTTACCTTATATTTAATTGCTATAGAATGTTTAGTTGCCATTGAAAATTTATTGTTTTGCAGGACCTAAGTTTTGGCTTTACAGACATCTTGTTTTCCAAAAAACCTTACATAAAATAATAAAATAGCCTCGTGTAGTCGTTGAGCTTTGTATGCCACGAGCAATGGTATAACATGCTTTTTTTACGCTACATTTGATGATGAAAGAAATAAGAGTTTGTTCTGTGAGAGTTCACAATATTACCATAAACATAAAAATTTAAATCTTAAGACACAGAAAACGTAAACCAATCATCATAAGCCATGGTGATGAAGAAACCATGACCCAGGTCTTCCGTGGCTACCTTCAAAGAGAGACTTCACTTATACGCACTTTACCTAATACACATATACAAGTTATGTAAAATGATGACATAAAAAAATACAGGACAGACATTTAATTAATTTGTATCAATGAAGTTACTTATTAATCACTCGCTCTCCCTTCAACCTATCGCAGTCTTCTGCTGCACCAGATATCCCGGTGCTCAGCTTTTCGCATTCAGCGTTTCATAACTCACCGATTCACAATGCCGGAAGGCGACCTTCGCTACGTAGGATGTACTTGTATTTAGTTATATTAACGTCACTTAAAGGGATTTAAAAAATTCTTTATTAAGGACCTTAGTCACATTTGACTACACAAATTTTACTTAAATTTAACATCACCATTTTATATAAATCTATTGCCCAATTTTTACCATGGTTTGGACCAGAGTTACATTAATTGTGCCGACTTGGGCAAAGGTGAGGTTAGACAGTGTTTTTCTACATTGCTCGTTCCGCACACACTCCATCAATATGTGAAGAACATCGTCAATAACACCACAGTCTTCACAATAAGGTGTTAATGATATGCCCATAAGGAATGTAAACTTTCTAGATGGGATATGTCCGGATCGGAGTCTCATTGCAGTCACAAGATGTATATTATTCCAATGAACACTGAAGTTCGTGAAAGCATAACAAACGACCAACTATTCGTGGACAAGGGTAAGCCGCGTCACGGTCGGCGCACCTCTCACGGCGGCGCCGGCGCCGAACTTAGGTATTTCCCGATCATGCGACTTTTTTCCTCTTAAAGCACCAACTCGACCGTGAACCTTCGTGTCGGAAGTCGTAATTGTGATGGTGCGGTATCGTTATGATCCGTTTGCTACGTGGGATTGATTTACTGAGCTTGTTCAATTTACTTTGTTAGCTATGCTTTTGTGGTTAGCTTTGGTATGGTTTGGAAAATGAGCTCATTTATTTGTTCATCGATTACAAGTAAGGGTCTTATTTTGATCGTGAGAGACCGTGGGATCGACCGCATAAAATAATTAACATTTCCAGAAACACGAGTGCACAGCATTTACATTTTTACATTTACATTTCACGGGACAGCATTTCAGTACTAGGTAGGTACTGATACTAAACTGGATGACTCAGTATTGAGCTTCCAAATGGGGGATTATTAGCTGTTAAATTTATTAGAAATGCAAAATAAAATAAAATGTCAGTGGGCTCGGTAAAATCATTATAATTCGTTACAATCAGTTGTTTCTTCGCTAACTAGACACTGCGGTTTCTGGCTCAAAACCATTCTGTCCGGTTCGATCACTTAGTGGTCTAAAAGCACTGACCCATTACTTGATTGTGGCTATTTAAGAAATTTCAATACCCTTTAGTGTAAGAGGATAACAAGTAAAATTCGAGTTTTTGTTGTTTGTTACACTTTGCCCGCTACACTTCATAATTATGTTATCTAAAAACACACAAAACAGTCAACATTCTGTTGTGTTCTTAGAATTACTAATACCTGAAAATAGGTATGAGTATTTAAAATTAACGTGAGGTAGTTTTCGAGGGTAAGTTTCCAGATTTGACCAATAACCTCTTTATCAGTATCTTAAATCCTTTGGCATAAATGTATGGCGGGCTAAAGGGTTAAGACATTGAGTGAAATATTAGGATCCTGGCACTTACCTAACCTTTTTACGTAACAAGTTAGAAACTGCACTAGCCAATTCTATCTTTGCAATAATATTCATTGGTTTTTACCCTTATTGGTTACTACCAGGTCAGCTGGCTTGTTGCTTACTTATATGATATTTGAATTCTGTACCAATATTTCACCTTATGAGTGTCAGTGGCTCATTAGTTTGGACTGTTGCCTTCCGCTCTGGAGGTTGCAGGTTCAAATCCCGCTACGTACCAATGTCTTTTCGAATTTTCGATATTATAGTAAATATCGTGAGGGTACCTGCGCGCGCCTGCGAAGGAATTCAAAGGATGTGCGTGAAGACGGCCGCACTGGGCCCGCGTGGACGACTACGGCCTATACATACTCGTACGGCCTATACATCGGTTAAGCTCGAGCCCCTCGGTGGGGACGTACAAATGAGCTGATGATGATGATACCACTTTATGCCACCTCTATAGTATTATGTTTATAAAATTGAGACTACTAAATAGTTAGAATACTACACTAATACATTTATTGATTACAAGCAAAAGGATCTTTGCTTTATTGAGGGTTAACGTTTATTGAGCAAATATTGATCTTTTATAAACGATATCGATCCAACAGTGACACTTGTCCTCGAGTAAACAGATACAAGTTTGACGCGCGACTTCACTTGAAAGTCGGATAGATAAGGAGTCGCGTGGCAGACCACGCACCTACATTGAAGATACGTAGATAGCGTACTCTAAAATATACCCGTACACTGAGCGAAGAAAACGATGGGAAGGGAACTTTTTAGAACCCTTTCTTATTATTTTGTAAAAAGGTAGAACAACCAAAAAGTCATATGCTAGGGACCCTTGCCGTATACATACTTTACCTTTTTGCGAGATTTAGTTATCTTTCTTACGCGTAAATGAACCTTAACTCAATACATATTATTGAGTAAGTACTAAAGGAGTTTAAATCACATTATGGTAATGTGGCTATAGTTCGGTTATTAGTTCTGTTGACCGAACTACTTTGAAGTGGCAAAAGTTAGGCTGGTAAAAATCACCGAACTTTTAAAACTCTAAAGTTGCAGTACTTCGCATTGATACATTTTTGACCTGGTATATAATAAAACAGCTTACAAAAAGTGCTAGGAGAACATAATAATTATTATTAATATCATAGTAGTAAATACGAAGTGTGCTACAATTCCCCTCTGTCAACCTATCGCTGTGCACTGCTGGACATGTGTCTCTGTGCCAAATTTCCCAGTCATAAGCTTTCTACAACCAGCCAAGTCGTCGGTCCATCAGGACATGGTGAGGACATCCTACTCTACACTCTTAATGGTTTCAAAATAAGTACTTAATTTAAAGCGGTTGCATCGTTCAATGAGCGCTTCAGATTTTTACATACGTGGTACAAAATGTATACAAATTTGTACTTTTTGTCTCATATATGGGCTCTATTACATAAATAATAAGGTTCAAAATGGTTAATTCATATTAATGCATCGTCGGTTGTCGGGTGGGTCAAACAGCGAGGTGTTTGCAAGAGATAGCAGCTATCGCCTGGGAACCTCAAACAGGCGGGCCCGACCGCGTGCCACCGCCTCTGAGCTCAGTATTGCCCATATGGGGAAATACCTCTTAATTATGTACAAAGCGCTATATGGTTGTTACCGTGAAACCTTTATTCATCTTGCACAGTAATGCGACTGCTCGCGCGTCATTCAGCTAATATTGACAAGTATGGTTTGGCGTTATGTTATGAGTTTTACCAATTGTAAGGTGAATAATGGTAAAAAATTATGTGATGTATTTCATTTGTATTATAAAATAAGTTACTTTGAAATGAAGACAAATTTTATAATAAGTTGCCTTCGTGAGTGAGGTACTTACGAACCCTCTTCTTTTCCCCGCTATAACAATACCTATGCTTTGTTACAAGCTGTTAGGTATGTAAGATAGGCAGTGAAATTACTGGATACAGTGATTTTACATTTTTACGCCACGAATTAGGAAATACACTGCGGTTGACTTTAGCGTGTTCTTTTTGTTTCTTTTACCCCCGACGCAAAAAGAGGGTGTTATAAGTTTGACGTGTTTGTGTGTCTGTGTGTGAGTCTGTATGTATGTCTGTGGCACATAACTCCCGAACGAGTGACGATTTTGATTTAGTTTTTTTTGTTGGAGTCATTTATCGAGCGTGTTCTTAGCTATGTTTTATTAAAATCGGTTAAGCCGTTTATAAGATATAGGGATGAAAGTGGAATGAAAAACGATTGTTTACAAATATGCCGATTTGGGTATCAAATGAAAGGAAATGATTCGTAATTACAATAGTAAGTAAGTAAAAACAGGGTGTTATAAGTTTGAGTGTCTGTCTATATACTAAAATCTAACTTAAACTAACCTACCTATAAAAGTATGAAATAAAAATTAAATTAAAAATTTAAAAAACCCCCGACACAGAACTTAGTAATTTCCCTTTAAAAAGTAAAAATATAAAAGAATTATGTTAAAGTACTAAGAATTATTAATAATTCTAAAAAAACCTCGCGTTGGGGACCGCTCTTAACTAACAATTCAAATACAATAGTCTAATTAAGTAACGAGAGAACATAAAACAAATTAAGAATAATTCAAACTTTCATGAATTCCTTCAAAAGTCTTGGTAAAAGCCTAAAGCGGTAACCATCTTATGAAAAATATTCGTAGATAAGAAAGAATAATTGGACGGTCCCCAACGCGAGGTTTTTTTTTTTAAATTTTAATAGATTCTTAGGTACTTTCACATTAAGTTTCTTTTATTATTTTTTACTTTTTTCTATTTTATAACTATTAATTAACATAGGTAACAGTACACAGTGATACTAAAAGCATAAGTAAGAAAGAGAAATAGATGAGATTTAGGTACCCACAAAAGACAACTGAATTTATTCATTGTATCCACCATGTAAGACTCTGTGACTCTTGCGTACATTTATTCAATTTTACTCTTTAAGATTACCTGATTATCTAAACTTAAGAAGATTCCGTGCTTCGGAAGGCACGTTTTGCGATGCTGCTGGCTGTCAATATGGTGGTCGTTGTATGAAACCAAGCCATAAGTCGAAAGGTTTAAACTCTGACATCAGGTTTAGTTACATTGTTGACTTAACGATAAGTATCTTCACAATAACCAAAAACCTAAACATTTTTACTTAATTTTTTAACGGGCTACACCCTTCCTGAATTTCACTAAATTTGTATTGCACGGTCCGAATTAAACGTCCTACATATACGCATAATTAAAACGCGTTTCTCTTATACCCATTCTATCTACACTCCCCACAAAGCTATGCCGCATGGTATATTAAGTGCTAGCTTAAATTAATACAGTCATCCGGCGTGAAATTTACTGTGCGAATTCAGCTCATATTTGATTATCTACTCTATCTGCAGGGGAACATTGTTGCCGTTTGTGTTGCATAAATAGCATGAAATTTACGAGCCGGAGCGTACAAGAGGGCTGCGGGTCGATGCTGCACTGAGCTTCAGTAAAATGTAACTCCTTTGAAGATCACTTTGAGTTTCCAAAAGAGAGAAAGAAATATTTATTCTGTGACAGTACACAATATTACCTAATACATAAAACAATAAATCTAAAGACACAAAAAAAGGAAAAGAGATTTCGCCTTATTTTTTATATTCATCATCATCATAGTCACAGCCTAAAATGTCCACTGCTGAACAAAGGCCTCCCTTAATGATTTCCACGTGGGCCGATCCCTAGCAGTTGACATCCATCTGCTACCCGCGACTTAACCAGGTCATTTTTTATATTAGATGATGATAATTAATGATAGATGCAAAGAGTATAGATCACGATTCATCATCATCAGCCTATAGCATCCCACTGCAAGCCACAGGTCTTACCGTATAGCATTAATATGGGTGCTGCGTTTGTATGGGTTAACCCATTGAACGCCGGGAATCCAGACACAACAGAAAATCTATTGTTGTTTGGCGCTTTAAGGCGTCATTAGCAGTCAAAGGGTTAACGACTACCATCCCATAATTGCTTTCAAATATTGCTTTTATTGTATCAATATATTTTCTAAAAAAAAACAGTGTCTAGCAATAAATTCCATTATCATAGTCCATTGTAGAATAAAAATAAAAATTTTGGGAAATTCGCCGTGTAACAATGGCATTTTGCCATTTGTCTGTTTATCCCAAATCATACCATGCCTGTCATAATTATCAGCATTACAGCCCAAAATATCTACTGCAGAACGAAGGCTAAAAATATATAAAAAGAAAGACAATAGTTGCCAAGTAAATAAGATTTCGACGTTCACTTGATCTAAAATCGAGTTTTATCTGCCCTCCTTATGCCATATGCTTCTCTTTGAATTTGCATGGTAGTCTTTAATTTTTTATTTCATTATATTTTAGCAGCATCATAAAACATCAACGTCTAAGTATCCCAGTGCAATAGCACCATAGACTGCTGGCCAGTGCCTTTTGTCTCTGTCCACCGCAAACCCGCGGGCAAGGACGGGAGATCAGTTAAAGCAACATTTGACGCAGTGTAGGAATTAATTTGACGCGTGTCGGAAATGCGTTGTTGGTATGCAGGAGCCGCCGACGCGTCCGTCCGCTGGGGTGGTGTTGCCAGTTTTAGACGTCAACATGAATGGGTTACCGCAAAAAAAAATGTATATAATTAGTGTTGTGTATTGTTTTTGAATAAAGAACTATTAAAATTTATAATAAATTATATATTATCTATTTTATTAAGTAATTCAAGCGTTCTAGAAAAACACTATAGTGCAGTAGGCCCTAAGTCCAGCAGTGGACTATTACGGACTAAACAAATAAGTAAAGTCAATATGTCTGAAAAGGTGTTCAAACATAAGGCGCCTAAATGGGTTAAAAGAACTTGAATAATTGAATTCAACATGCTAATTAATACAATATAAAATAAGGCCTTATAGTTGTTTTTTATTCAACTATGGTAACATTATAGGTGATGGACATTTATCACCAGGGAATACTTAACAACATCTATTCTATAAGCATGGAACCGAGCTGTATTACGGAAGGGCATCAATACACCTAGTACGTTATTTATGCTCGGATATACTAATTTGCATTGCATACCTAACAAGGTTGATTGTAATTCGTGTTTGGTTGATACATTCGGTAGTAGGTACCTAGATGCTGTTATTATTGTATTATTTTAATGAAATCTAGTTGGTATAAATTTTATGAAGAATAGTTATTAAACAATCCATTTTGTATAAAAAAAATATTAATAAAGAATTTTTTTCGTCGGTGGCTCAGTAGTGTGGATTGTCGTCTTCCTACCGGGAGGGCTGAGGTTCAAATCCCGACACGTACCAATGTATTTTCGAATTTTCGAAAATATATGTACGTTATCCGACGCTCTTACGGTGAAGGAAAACATCGTGAGGAAACCTTCATGCACGCCTGCAAAGAGACACGAAGGTAGTGTGTGAAGTCGTCCAATCTGCACTGGGCCCGCGTGGACGACTAAGGCCTAATCACCCTATACGGGTAGGCTCGTGCCCCTCGGTGGGGACGTTTAATGAGCTGATGATGGATGATTTTTTTGTCTCTGTCGACTTCTTGGTTTAATTTTGATATGTAATAACAAAAACAAATATACTTATGAAAAATGTGTGATGAAAATGAAATGATTGTATTTCAACCATCGTTAAAACTTGTTTTTTTTTCATTAAAAAATTTATTGTGGACTGCATTTAAATATAAGAAACATATTTTTACAGTTAACTCAAAATGTGAAACAAGACGCGAACGCTAAATACGATAAAACCTGAAAGAAATGTGAAATCGAATGACATTCAATGTGATGTCAACTTATTTAAATACTCCCAATCAATAACAAATACGTCATAATTCCTCATTGAAGTAATCACCGGCTCATTAGATTGCAATCAACACAATCCGAAAACGGCAGCGTCAGAACCGCGCGGCGCTCGCAAAGTGAATCTGATAATACTAACAGGCTTTTAATATATCCCGACGCGGTGGCGATCGGGCGAACAGGGCCTCAATTCTACTAATTTAGTTGAAATTATGACCCCATTACCACACTTTTTAATCCAGTTGTAAATTTAGTATTCCGGTATAAAGTTAATTTGAATGGTTTTATATAGCAGAATTAATTATCTGATGGTGTTGCCAATCAAAACCCTGCCTGAGAACAGAACGAATGAGTGCCAAATTTTACCAATGAGATCAAAATACGATCCTATTAGCGCATCTTAAAATTAGGAGAATTGGGGGCCAGTTTAATCGATGGTATCGATTTTTATCGGCGATCGATACGGGCTGTCGTCGCGCGACAGGTGCGCCGGCACCTGTGCGTCTCGATTGTTGCATTCCGCTGCGCGTCCGAGCGCGGGGATTAACAAGAACGACTGTTCGAAAAACCGATTAAAGTCATTTACAGATAGGTACGTTGGTTAAACTTACCTATCCGTAAATGACTTTAATCTAGCTAGGCTATGCTGTTTAGGCCAAGCATAAGTCCCGCAAACAATAGATTTTCTAGTGCTTTCCCGTTAAGCTTTTGAGTGATTAAGGAATATACAAGAAGTTACTATTTCGCGTGAGGAAGACTGTTATCTGACCGAGGTCATCTGCGTTCTTTACGATACACTGACAAGAGCTTTTCCGAATAGGTATGTTTATGCTTCTATATTTAAAATGAAATAAATAAATAAAGCTCACGCCTCGGTCCCAAAGAGGTAGTCAGAAATGATGGAGAGCCGCATTGCGCGGTCCTGACATACTTCTCTAGCTTCATTCAAATCCATCAATCTTTTCATACAAACTCTTTTATTCGTCCTGCTTGGGACCCAGCTTTTTAAGGACTTGACCAATTAAAGATACCTATTTATAGGCAAAATAATCCTTGGTCTTTTCATGCCTGCGAGATAATCATGAAGCCATCGAAACTGAACTTGCAAATTTTTACGTTTAACCCTTTATCCGCCACAGTTGCATATATATATACATAATAGATTTCCTGTTGTGCCTGTTGAATATATGCAATCTGGAATCCTGGTGAGTAATAGGTTAGGTTTTATATATTAAGTAATTTGTGAAATAAATAATTTATCTAAGTATCTTATAATTTTTAATTTTAACAATCCTACACTTAAGTGATGTTAGAGCAATAAAATCCCTTATGGCTAATAATACGTTCGTTCGTTTAATGGGTGGTAATATTTAAGTTCATACGCCGTTTATACCTGCATTTAAAAAATATTTACATAATTTAAGACTATGCAAATGCAAACACTTATAGATCGCTCGTTAAGTGTCATTTGTTTAAAAAAAGTTGGTGAAGTGCGTCTGAAGTGAAGCCAGGTGAGGCAACAATCGAAAGCGTAGCTTGCGGGAGCAGCTCAATTAATGCGACAATTGCTTAGTTTACACCTGCGCACTCATCTGCAAGGCGCAATAGGTCACAAGGCCAGCCCGCTACGCACGCGCCGCCCGGTTCAAGGCCTTACCTTCAGCTGCATACAGGTTTTACGTGTGTACACACTGCACGATACGCGATGACGGCACGCGATATTGTGCATATTGATACTTTAAATGTAATACCGTATAGACTTATTTAGAATTATGGTAAATGTAAATGTTTGTATGATTATTGCTCATTCCCAGTTCACAATTCACATTAGTCCTATGACAAATAAATTTATAATAGAACATGTAAATGATCTTAATGTTAAAAAGTAGCACAAATAAAATAAATACTAAATAATAGTAACACAACAATCATATATTTAAGAGGCTGCTAATTGATTAATAATTGAAATTTTGCCAAGATTGTAAATAATTTTGAATGCTTGTTTAATTTTTACCATAGTTTATATCTATTTAATAAATCTAAATTTTTCCTAAGTCATCATCATCAGCTCATTATACGTCCCCAACGAGGAGCACGAACTTACCCGTATGGGTGATTAGGCCTTAGTCGCCCACGCGGGCCCAGTGCGGATTGGACTACGTCACGTACAATCTTTGAATCTCTTCGCAGACGTGTGTGAAGGTTTCCTCACGATGTTTTCCTTCACCGTAAGAGAGTCGGATAACGTACATATAATTTCGAAAATTCGAAAACACATTGATACGTGGCGGGATTTAAACCACAGTCTTCCCGGTAAGAGGGCAACAGTCCCCACCATTGCGCCACCGACGCTCTATTTTTCCCAAGTATTTCTTTCGAAATCCATAAAATGTTGATTAACAATTTATATATCACATGCATTTAAGTCTTCCCGTATCGCATCCACTGGACGATAATCCCTAAGGTAATTTTTATGCGAAGCTTACTTTATTTAGCACGCCTGCGAGCGAGCTGCGGTTACACTACAAGACATATTTGCGCCTATTATGGGCGATATGTGAGAATATTTAGTTCGATAATGACTAGAGATTATTCTTATGGTAAATACTTTTGCTGCATTTTGTTCAGTGAGAAGGTCATTCATGTTTTTATTGCATGTAATTGAATTCCCAATTAAATTGTTTGGAAATTTCCATGTGCTTATCGAATATTAATTAATGCACAGTATTCATTACTAGTCCGTTTACCATGCAATAATATGTGTAGTATAAGTAGTATGTAAAAATATATGGAGTATCGTATAATTTTAGAATCTGTGATATTTTAGAAAATAACCATTTAAATCATATGATGTACAGGGCCATATAGATATATATTAAATTTACAATGTATTTAAGATATTAAATTGGATAAGGATTTATGCTGTATTGGTTTAAATTGTTTCGAAAATAAGCCATAGTTTGTCGTAAAAAGTAAATGACAAAAATTATATTCTGGGATAACCATAAGGGATACACATATATACCATCGCGAAGATTTCTGTAGACCTTTTCAATGTGAACAATACTTAGTATATTATTTTGATAAATTTCATAGGGTTCAACCTGCGTTTGCAATGCAAGAGTAATATGTAATCATTTACGACATCACATTAGAAACAACAAAAATAACGATATTTCTCCACCATTTAATGGATGCTATTATACATATAAATCTTTCTCTTAAATCACTATATCCATAAAAATAAGTTCAGCATCAAAATACGTTGCGTAGTTGATAAGATTTAAGCATACAATGGGATATAGGGACAGAGAAAGTGACTTTGATTTATACTATATAGTGAAATTCTTTATTTATTTTTGCATTTTTGCCAAATAAAGGATACCGGTAACCAGCACGTAACTGCGATAAATTAAAGTGACGAATCCATGTAAAGTTGCTTGCCAACCGGACAGCTTTAACTTATCAAAGGACGCAAGGAAGCGACTGACGTTTGACACTTGAAATAGAACGGACGGAATTAGTTAAGCGTTTCGCGATGCGCTCGCGGCGGCGCCAAAGGATTGGCGAACGGTCGCACGCGCCCCGCACGCGTCTAATTCGGGGCCGGCGTGCTTTAGGGTTGGCAGATATTGTATTGGTGCGGTAACGCGGTTAACGAAGAACCGATGGTTGTTGAAATATATGAGTTTGAACTTAAGCCTTCGCCATAGGCTAGGCTAACCGTGGGAGCCTACGAGTAGGCGGTTGCTAGTAGAGGCTGGATGAGACAAACGAAGGTCCCATACGAGAATCTGGTGCAAAATGTGGGAGAACTAATCCAGTGAATTGCAATAGGATGAAAAGAAAGTAAAGTATTTAAGGCTTAGGTAACCCATGGATATTCACATGATACACACACATGACACAGTCAAGCGGGAACTTTTAACCGCCAAGATTTCAGACACAATAGAAAATCAATTGTGACTAGTGATCTGAAATTACGGAGACGCATATAATGTATTTTTTTCAGATTTAATAAATACTTACGCATAATATGCAATATGAAATGGTTACCAAATGTTTTAAATATAAAATAACAACAAGTTAAATTTTGAAAAGATATGGTCGATATTCTGGTTATCTACATTTGAATAAAATGTGTTTGAGCTTAAAACAACTTTTAAGGTACAAGTTATAAAATCGACAACCCTGATCAGTCTCGTGACGGAGCAACGTTGCTCTCTTTGCAACGTCCAGACGCCACGCACTGTGGCTTGTACGTATGCGGTCCGAGTCTGGAAAATGCTTAAATATCTGTACAAATGACGTTTTGTATATAGGAATCTCAAAACGCCCTTTTTTAATGTACGAAACCAAATATCCGAATACTAAATATGTCCGTTAAGGTATTTGCAATTCCAATAAAAAAAAAACAAATACGAACCACGTCACAGTTAAATAGCTTAAGTTCAAATTATATTTTACAGTATTTAAAAAAATACATACATTCATCATGGATACTGTCCGTTGCGACGGAAACTGGCAGTTATGTCGGACTTCCACCGAGTAACTCCCCAGAGTCAATGCGCATCGTCCTCAGATGGGCGGTGACCAAGCGCTGAGCGCGTCTTACCATCCCGTCGACACTATCCATCCTCCACCCCACCTCTCCTCCGTCGGAGGTATGGAGAAGTCCAGAGACCCATAGACTAACTTTACATTCGCAGACGCTTTCACAATGCTAAATATCGGACGCCCCTCAACCCGTTATCCACAGCCCCCACTGGGTTGGTTGATCTGGTCCCACAGCCCCTTCCTCCGCATCGTTCTACGGCGCCTTCTCGCACTTGCGAGTGAATCTTCTTCATTATTAATTTTTGCTGCTTTTTGTACTGCCCGGGGATCGAATCTAGAACCCTTGGTGTAGTAGCTGACGTCTCAACCACTACACCAAATGGGTCGTCGAAAGTTGCATAGCTTAATCATTAACCGAACGCTTTTTTCTACGAAACTATTATTAAAGTATATACATTCTGTGCTGTAGTACGAGCCTAATTAAAATGTGACTTGATGCTGCGGAACCCTCCACGGGTGAGTTTGACTCGCACTTGGCTAGTTTTTCTGTCTAGTTCGACACAGTTGATCGATTTTGACCTTATTTTTTTCAGTATAAATAGGCATATATGTTACAGGTTATGTATCCTGACTCCAATACAGATCGGTGACACCGGATTTTATTCCCAACTTGAAGGCCACGCGCGTGTTATTATAAACGATGGCCCGTTTCGAAAATAACTGGATTTCAGTGCAACTGGACTCGGACTTATTTGTTTCTTCCGAACACGTATCCGGTGTGTTTATAAACAAAACTGTGAACGTTACTTTAATCGCTTTGTCCTGGCGTTTGTCGGCGGAATTCGGAATGACACTTCCGTTGCCACTCCTTTGTTCACTTGAACTGTTTAAAGATGAGTTTCGAGCCCATTTCAATTTTATAAGTTCCTAAAATAGAGCCTGTGGTATGTGATTCTAATATTATATTGCGATGTCTAAAATTTTTTGTTGTAAGGGGTACAATCAAACAGTTTTTGAGAATAGGTTCTATTTAAATTAATTTAATATCGGTGCACCCTGTACAAGGCTTTGGTGACCCACAATGGTGTAAGTATAGTAAATACAGTCATTTTATTGGGAAATGCCGTATGTATTGTAATATATTATATATTTTTGTTTCTATTTAACATGACAATCCATTTGGCGTTGCGGTTGAGAGGTCGACTGCAACCCCAAGGGTTCCGGGTTCGATCCCCGAGCCGTTCAAACATTTGAGTGTATGAACATGTCTGTTTGTAATGGTCTGGGTGTTTTCTATGTATACTATGTATGTATTACAAAAAAATATATATATATATATAGGTATTATATAATATATATATATATATATATATATATGTTGTTTAATACCCATGATACAGGCTTCACGCTTGACTTGATAAGGCAAATGAGCAAACAGTTGGCCAGATGTTAAGTGACACCACCGCCCATGTACATTTGCAAGACCAGTAGTTCCAGAAATGCGTTTCAAAGAGTCACATCCCTTTAAAAGAGGGTACGCTCTTTTTTTGAAGGACATTGTGTCCAGGCAGCACAGGGTTCAAATTCGGAATACTTTGTGTAGCTGACTTCTTAGTCATTACACCACGCAGGTAGAGATAAAAAAGATTGTCGAAAAACCTTAAAATATAACCTAATTGACATATTAAGGCGCTAGGTTACAACAAGATTCCATCCACGTTATCACAATCTCGGTTCGTTGACTGACATCCATCGTCAGTGTACACACCGAGCACCGTACCCGTGACCCCGTGATGGATAGCCCGAGATCGTTATCTACCATTCTATTAGATTAATTTGTCGTAAACCATAGCAGTGTAACAATGGATGGGAAGCGTATCTACTTTTTCTACACTGCACGGTTTATATGACTAAATTAGAATGGAATAATTATACTTTGGCTAATGTACCGAATTGTAGGAAACGAATAACAGTGCTCTCTTTCAACCTTATCTTATTCACTAGCCTGTTGAGGCATCTCCAGGAGATGTTTGGTAATAGCTTTTTTATTGTGTCCCGATTCGCTACAGTTGAATAATAAAAATATCCACTGATTTTCACACAGCGCCATCTAGCCCCAAACTAAGCATTAACCTGTAATCTGGGTTAACAACGGATTAGATACTTATATACTATTTTTGTGAATGTATACATATCATTCATTGATCAATACAGACAGACATGTTCATACACACAAATATTGGTTCTGCCCAGGGATCGAACCCGGGACCTGACGTGGTAGCCGACGTCTCAACCATTACACCAAACGGGTCGTCAATATATGTCAGTATTGATTCATTAGGAAACCTTCATGCACGCCTGCGAAGAGATTCGTAGGTTGTGTGTGAAGTCGTCCAATCCGCACTGGGCCCGCGTGGATGACTAAGGCCTAATCACCCTATACGGGTAGGCTCATGCCCCTCAGTGGGGACGTTTAATGAGCTGATGATGATTGATTCATTCATGATTAATCATTTCTTACATTTAATAGTTAGCCAAAACAAAAAGTGTAATTGAATCGACAACTTTTAGGATCTGTAAGATTTTTAAAAATGTACTATTAATTATCAAGTCTTTTCAAAAAATGTTATTGTCTTGATTATTAACTGTAACACAGCATACATAATTTACTGTAATTAAACGTATTATTTTCATTAATATTACGGACATCAAGTCCGTAGTCCGTTGCTGAGATTTTATATGAGTTAATTGTCGGGAAATAACAATGAAATAATTGAAGTTAGAATAAGAATGCAATTATAAGTCATAATTCTAATTACATATATGATTTTATACCATCACATTCATATCACAGAAGACTAGATTTAATAGTAGAGTACTTAACATATAATTGATAATTAGTGTTTACTTTCATTACGTATACAACGACCCATATGGTGTATTGGATGAGATGTCCTCAAGTAACCAAGGGTACCGGGTTCGATCCCCTGGCAGTACGAAAATTTGTACATGAACACGTCTGTTCGATTAGGTCTGGGTGTTTCCATGTATATAATCTATGTACATAAAAAAAATTGGTACATAGGTATGTTTATCCGTTGTAAATACTCATATTACTGGCTAAAGTTTTTTTTGGAGCTAGATGACGATGTGTATGTAAAAAAACTATTCCTCGAACAGACAGCTCATTTGATGGGTTAAGTGTCATGTAAACTATCACCAATGAATCAATCAACTTGCTACTTCACATACCAAATCTTGTCAAAGTTATGACAAGATTGTGTCGTAAGTCGTAACTCACCAAGTGTGTGGTGTGTTAACGACTACCTACCTGAAATAGCACCAGGAACAATAACCTTTACTAACTCAAGATATCTGTGTTACTAATTTGAGTAAACTCTGAAAATTCGAATTTAATTCGAAATATGGAAATTTTAACTATAATTTAATCGACTTTTTGTATGATTGATACTTTGGTGTAATATAATAAAAATCAAAATGACGCCTATTATCTTTTTATATCGGCGTTACGGTGATAAAACCTGGAACCTTTGACAAAGGAGCTGACTTCTCAATCATCGCGTTATATTAAGTTTACACAAATTCCTAGGTTACATAGAAGCGAATCTCACAGTAACAGTTACCGTTCAGGGACATCATTAATCGTATTCTTTGTTATATTTCCAATTGGTGTGTACTCCGTGGGGATAAGGGCTAAGTTCCCAGGCCGCCTACGCAACGCGTAATTATCGCTTGTGGCTTGCCGCGATCCCGCATTGTCCGTATAATGCCTACTCTAAATCAGACCTGCCCGGTGCATCAGATGTGTAGGGGTGTCAATGGGTATCTCAATTTCACGTGTTTATATGAATCATTGTTTAGCGTAGTGGTCTAAGAAACTGGCAAAGCGTCAGAAATTTCCGCTTTCAAATTCTAAGAGGGGCAGAATGACGTGTTGGCTCTTGTAAAGGCAGCTTAATCGGTAAGCGTCGCGAAGAATATCGAAATTTATATGGACATTTCACATAGGATCCAATTTAATATTCTCAAGAAAGATGATTTCGTGCTTTGGTGGGCATGTTAAGCCAGCGTCCCGGCTTATATCTTTTAATTCTTTAACATTCACCGGTAGACTCGGTACTGAGTCGTCTAGGTAGGTACCACCACAGTAGCAGATATCGTCTCGTGAAATAGAAGTGCTTTGCACTTTTATGTTTCGGGATTCGGCAGTGTAACTATTAAAATTATGGAGTATAATAAATAAATAAGTAATTGGTGGAGAATAATAACTGTCTATCAGTTATTGGTCTCAATCAATGTCTGTTTGTCATGGTCAGACGTACCATTTACCATCAGGTGAGCGTCCTGAAACACGCGTATATAGTTTGTAACATAAAAAAACAAATTGGGCCCGCGTGGTGGGTTATGGCCTAATCCTCCCCATAGGATGATGATGATGATGAAAGACTATGTTTACTAAATGATATCTGTCGCTTAATACCAGTGCCGTATTCTCAAAGCATAAAAGTGCATGATACCTTTATTTTTGACGACCATATAGGTGTTAATGGTCGAGTCATCGACTCCCCCACCAAGGGTACTGGGTTCGATCCCCAGACAGTACAAACATTTGTGTGCATGAACATGTCTGTTTGTAATGGCCAGAGTGTTTCTATGTATAATAACTATGTGTTTACAAATAAAAAATATAAGAATGTTTATCATTTGTTTAGTACCCTAACTACAAGCTCCTCGCTTTATATGGGGCTAGATGGCGCTGTGTGAGCGTCAGTGGATATTTATAATTATTATTTTAAGGGACAATATCAGAATTGTAAACGCATAAATGATAGATTTTTCAAAATTTGTTTTTATAAATATTCTTTATAAAATGAGCTAACCCTGGCCGTACGGTGTGTGCCGACTCTATTGTCGCGCGTATTTCACACGCACTCACTAAAATGCTCTCACGGGCTTGCGCTATTTTAGGCACGTTGAAATTTCCTTGTAGACGCTTCCTAATAGTATATACGAATTAACGGATTCCATACATGTCATTATTAATATTTTTTATATCGGACAAGACAGACGGATAAATGGATGGATATTCGAAAGTAAGTATAGTACGAAGCTTTGTGAAACCATATTTTTGTTCGCACTGCGCCACGGCTTCGCACTTCGTACACTGTGTTTCCCGAAATTTACAGCATGGGCAATAATCAGGATTGAATACGTTTTTATCTAGTTAAGCGTACTATATCTTAAGCATCAGTCATATTTATAATCAGGTATGGCGATAACAACGCGATCCTGTTTAAAAATTATTGTCTTCTAACGCAGGTAGGTAATAAAAAGTATAACTTAACCGTGGATTACTTTCAGTTTCCATGATATTGTAATAGATCTATAAACAAAGCACGTGTCCTATAGAAGACACAAAAATTTAAAAATAATATACAAAGTAAAAAGATAAGTACTAATATCACCAAATTTACTCTTATCAATATTACGATACGAAGAAGAATATAACCATAAATGAAATATTAATTCAAAAGTGTACACGCTCTAAAAACCACGCACGTGTGTGTAATTAAAATAGCGATGTGATTTTGTAGATAAAAATATTTTATGTAACATAAAATGAAACGATTACAAAATTAAAGGGTTAGAAAGCGTGACCGAAGCGCCAAGCTCGGCTATTGCTAACAATTTATGACCGAAGCAGGACTTAGCTTTGAACATAAGCACTTATCAAGTTATTTCTGCTTACTGCTGATCGATACGATCACTGTCGCCTTCGCGACGGACACACCACGTAAAGCGTTTTAGAACACATGCAACACTTCAAGACCATGATTCGTCGCGAGTCCCTGTCAAACAGTCCCTATTCGTGTTTTCGGTACGTACCCGGTCGCTTTTCTCCCCAAACTTATACTTGGTGACCTAACCCCCTGCGACGCCCTAAGCGAGGTTTGCGTCCTACTTTGGGACACCCTTATTTATTTATTATTTAGGTTTTGAGGGCTATTCAGGCTTATGCAGACCTGTAGTCACTTCGACCTAGAAGATCTTTTGTGACTCGCTCCTCTCTTAGAGTTCATCTAATAGTTGGGCACTTTTTAGGAAGTTTAGGACCCTGCCCAACTTAATAGATTTGATGTCACTTGGGCATAGATCATATTACCAAGTGGATATTTCGCTTCCATTGTAGAGGACCACAATTGCAGAGTAGGTGCATTGGTGTCTCTCTCTCTTCCGCGCGAAATCTGCAGGTTTCCGAGTCACTTAGCTTCATTTTGTGAAGGTGACTTTTCAGCTTGCAGTGTCCAGTCAGTGCTTCAAGGACCTGCTTGGCTTTACTGGCTGTAGCAGTTCAGAGGTTCGCTTCTTTGAGTAGGCTTTGTTAGCGCTTTTGAGTGAGCTGCCTCTGTGATCTAGCAGTAGTTGACAGAGTCCTCGAGGAGCTTCCGTTCTAGTTCATTTTTCCTTAGGCTTTCAGGGATGCCACAGACAGCTTAGGCCCGTTGCATATTTTTTTTGGGTTGAGCGCCATCTACGCTCGCCAATTGTCCGGTGAAGCTGTGAGGGCTACTGCGGCAACAGCGATAAGTCATTTCGCAAAAGGCTATCGTTGCGCAGCTAATGTCAGCAAATTTCATTTCTACATTCAAACACTCGCCTTTCATTGTCAATCCTTTTGCTAAAAGCACTGTCTCACACTTGCTAAGATGCATCTACACTTAAAATCACGTCTGCCATAACGGCTACCGGTATCAGTGTGAAATCACTATTCTCTGGAACTTCAATTGCATATGTATCCTTTGCTTTACTCATGTTAAGCTTTAATTTTATTTAGTTATGTATTTTAATGATTCTTGGTTTAATAGAATTCTGAAGGGTAAGGTATAGTGTTACTCGTTTTATTACACAATTGACCACTACTACTAATAACAGGTCTGTTTTGTTCTATTTTTTTTATTTAATATATTCATTGTTAATTTTGTTGTCATAAAATAAACAAGCATATTTAAAAATATTACAATTGTCCTGTTAAAGTAATAAATGATATGTGAAAATTGCATTCTGTTTGAAATACCGACTCTATGGATAATGAGAATAATTATGAGAGAAAAAGTGCCAGGATGTGTCGATAAGACGATGATTTATGAATCTGGTGCAACTTACATTATGTTTTATTGAAAATATTGGCGTAACGTAAGAAAAGGATAAATTATTCACAGAACAGAAATTGATCACAGGATGTGTTAAATTCCTGGTGGATCATAACTGCGAGAGACAGCGTGCTGTACAGTCGCGGACAAAATACTTCGAACGAAATAACAATGATGATCATACGCCTTGAAGTGTGTATCACACGTGATGAAATGCCAATAACTACAAACTTTGATTAATTAGAAACAAAATGCAGTCAAAGATAATGTAAACTAATACACATACAATCTTTATAATTTGTGTGACTTAGCATTGCTATCAAGAATTGAACACAATTTAGACATTATATTAAAAAAAAAGGTTTTTTGATACCATACTCGTAAATAAAATAAAAAACTTTATTTTAGCTGCAAAATAGCTATTAAGTTGCCAAAACAACAGTGTTGTGAGTTATGGCACTATTTGTTATTATCTTCAACAGTAGAAGAAGAAGAAGAAGAAAAAGTCTATTTATTGAAACGGAATTAAAATTAAGATATAAATAAGTTTACAAGAGTTAAAATTATCAAAATCACGTAATTTCAAGGGGTTCCCAAACTAAGCAAAGCCTGTATCTTGGGAAACCAATTTCCAATGGATTACAGAATTTTATTGAATAAATTGATCATAATAAAAGTTAATGAGTAGTGTGCGAGTTTGTGAGTATATAATATATCTGTATGCAAGACGGTGAGCATAATTATCGTAAGAATAAAGAATATGTAAGGTACGTTGAGGTCGCAAACTTCTGCGTTAATTTGTACAAATTAGGTTTTTGTCAAGTTGCACCGAGCGACCACGGATTTAAATTCGTCTCCCACTCCCTGAAGGGATTGGCTTAACGCCAGATCGGTGGATGCACAGACAAGCATTAACAATAAATGTCTAACTCGTAAAAGATTTAGCTCTGTATATAAGGCATTGGTGGAATATATGAAAGGCTTTCTTAGCATCACCTTAAGAACTGCGCGCTGTGCCTTTCAAGTTCTATCATTAGGTTTTTACAGAACCACCCCAAACCCCTATGCCATATGCAATAATCGATTGGCAGACAGCAAAGTAGACTGTTTTTAAACATCTTTTATTGGCACAGTTTCTTAAAATCCGCATTATTCCCATAACTTTCCTCACTCGTTTAGCCAGTGTATGGATATGCAAGTTAAAGGTTAATTTATCATCGAGCATTATTCCTAAATATCTGACACTTTCTCTGCGTTGAAGAAAGTCACAGTTACATATGGTGTCACCAGCGCAATTATGCAATTGTGGATTAAAGTTGGATGGGTTAGAAGCTGCAGTTTTATGCAGACACATGTAATGAGTATTTTTCGTGTTTAAAGTCAGCAGGTATCGCTTTAACCACTCAGAGATCATCTTCATCCCCGCTTCGGCATTAGATCGACATCTTATCTACTCGTAAAAGTTACCGTAATCGTTACCATTCTCTTCTCTACATTGTCAGTCTAGGTATACCTTATCAATTTAAGAGCTAATATTGTAAATTGGTGTAATACTTGCGCACTTGAATGTACTTCAGAATAAAAACTGGGCACAGGATCCGAGGGCTCGCCAGGGCGCTTCTTGTGTCGTTTCAGCTAATATATGTGTCCGACGTGCCACGACACGCTACTGCAAAAGTTTGCAGTTGCTTTTACTCATGCTTTCAAACATATGAGATGTAAGGAATCCCAACCCTCTAGAATTCTAGTCAACCACTCCGGTTCTTGGTACATCCTACCAAACAACGGACGAGGCTCTGGCATCCGACAAGGCGCACTGGATCAGAGTGGCGGGCAACGGTCCGAAACATGCAACAACAAGTCATTGAGGAAGGCCTACTCCATCAGAAGACTGTATGGCTTAGATGATAATGATAATTAAAGCTTTCAATAACTTCTGTTCCGATAGCTCAAGTACTAGCATTATCAAAACAATAATTCTTTTAGAAAAATGTGATTTATATTGTTTAGGTATATCATATTAACTACGACAATTTATATATATATTCACGTATATATATATATATATAAACGTGAATATATATATATATACGTGAATTCAGTGTTCGGAAGTCTGAACATCAAATTAAGTTTGTTTCCACTATAAACACAAACTTCATTTGTATTTTACAATTAAAATGTTGGTAGGTTCACCTGGTATGCGATGTAATGCGTTGTAGGCTGATTAAGTCTGTTATTTTTCTACTAACGGGATTGATCGCATCTTAAACATCTCGTTGCGAGACAATATTGCCGGTAATTGTACAAAAGCTCGCATGAATAGTGTTACCAGTTATTGCGATATTTTTTTAGGACTGAAAAGGATTGACCGGATCTAATCCAATAATTTTATTGCATTATTTTTACTTAAGCAGAGCGTCGGTGGCTCAATTGTGTGGACTCTCGCCCTCCTACCGGTTCAAATCCCGCCACGTACCAAGTTGTTTTCGAATTTTCGAAATTATATGTATGTTATCCGACGCTCTTACGGTGAAGGATAACATCGTGAGGAAATCTTCATGCACGCCTGCGACGAGATTCAAAGGTTGTATGTCGTCCAATCCGCACTGGGCCCGCGTGGACGACTAAGGCCTAAGCACCCTATACGGGTAGGCTCGTGCCCCTCGGTGGGGACGTTTAATGAGCTGATGATGATGATAACTGGCAAATTGAATTGAAATATTTATTAGACTCAAAATCATGAACAATTCAAAGGCAAATGCCAAATACGAGATTTATGCATAGTATGATAGTACATCTATGTAGTGATGGAACAGAAAGGCTTACTAGCTGCAACTAGTCGACCACAATATCCTCGGAAACAGAATCGTACGGAAGGAATATGTTTTCCTATTTAAGCTAAACGATTGAAAATCCTAAACTTCAAGTTTTCAAAATAGCAGCTACGGTGTGACCGGCATTATAAACTGTCAATAAATCTGGGCCTTAATTCTACTAGTAATGAAGTATAATTAGGACATTCTTCATTCAACTGTAAATTTGGCTCCGGTACAAATTTAATGTCATTGGTAAAATGGTATTTGTATAGTACAATGAATCGTCTAATGGTGTTAATATTAAATTTATTTATATTTATTTCCGTCCGACCGGAGTCTTGCGCGTAACGCGCGTGCGCGCGCGTTACGCGCAAGACTCCGGTCGGACGGGCTCGCGCGCAGGTGGACGGCGGAGTGCGCATTTCTTCAGGGACATTAATTTCGTACTTTAAGTTTAAATTATGAGATACTTATTACTGACAGCCGCAATGATCAGTTTTTATGTAACCTTTACAATACATTTGAACGCCAGTGTTGTCATGAATGGAATATTGGTTCGTTACTGATATCATCCTTAAACGTCCTCACCGATGGACACGAGCCTACACATATAAGGTGTATAGGCCTAAGTCGTCCACGTTTTATGATCTCTGAACAATAAACATGCACGGTTATCATTTCATTGAATAATTGGAATTTCTCAAACCATAAATTTCAAAATGTACTGTAATGCTTGATGGGCTCTCTCTCTCTTTCTACAACCTATCGCAGTACACTGCTGGACATACTCCCCCATTTTGCGCCAGTTAAAAGTTTTATTACTTGGTTTTGGAAAAAGTTGTCGCATTGTTTGTAACAAAAAGTATGCTTATCAAGTGGTTGCAAATTTCTACCACTGCTACATCATTCCAACAATATTTAAAGAGTCGGCTTAGTGACAAGACCTCATCTTATAAATTTCAAACTCTAATCATTTTACCAAGTGGAGTTTAAAATATACCTTTAATTATCATGGAGAAGACTATCAGTTCAACTGTGCATGTTATCAAAGGCTGTTCACATACATTTCATGTTAAAGTAAGTTTAATTGAGGATATCAGTACTGCATTACGACATCTCACATCTTATAAATAGAAATCACACAGTACACACTGTCAACAATGAGTAAATAGACACAATGCATTCCGACGATTTACATTTTTGAATAGACTATTGTGCCAGCATGAAAATGTTTCATTGAAAAAACAATAGTTACGTACGTAGGGAGAAATTCATAGCAATATTGTACGATCACAGTGCCAGGTGTTGACAGTAACTGATGATTAATTTTTCTTTGCAGTATAGGTATTTATGTTGTGATAAAATCAAAGTGAATTTTAATCAAGGTCTTCCAGAATCTTCTTTATCTTAAGAATTATGTATTTGGCACACAAATACACCCAACATACAAAAAACATAAGAATTAACAAAAAAATGTGTGCCAAATACCTAAGCATACCAGAATTCTCTTTTTCAGTGAAGCCCTGGTGGGCAATAAACTAACAACAAATAACACATAGAAGACTTTACAAAATAATCTAATACATACCACTTAAATAAGCGATAATTTGGAACTGAAAACGTATTAACACACTTTTATAATTTTTATTGTCCTTTTTTATTTTTATATCGTCATCCCAATGAGTACATTTTTATGTCCTTCTACCTGTTTGCTAACATTAAATCTCGGGAACGTGTGAAGGTACGAGTATCAACTTATAATTTTAACTATTTACGTAAGTCAGTGGACCTATTATTGCGATAGTTCTTTTACTTGCGCGATTTTTCAACCGAACCATAACGTCATTAAATCCCCTAAACCAATATAATTTGAAGTCTAACGTACCTCCTATATGAACCTGTGTGGACTCAATGTTCTTCGTATTCTTCTGTTAGAACTTAATGTTTATATTACTTATGTCCAGCAGTGGACTGCGATAAGTTGAATAGGGTACGTTAGTCTGTGGCCGCGTAGTTAATACGCTATATCTCAACGCAACTAGAATTTTCAGCGGTTTATGATACAAAAACAAATATGTCGATATACCAAAAGGTTTGTAGGTATCATTGTTAATTGACATGGATATTTGAAATTCAATAAAAAAATATTTAAATAAAGGACCTAGAGTTAGGGAAACACAGTTACCCAGACCCGTTTCACATTTTTGTGAAATTAATTACTTACCTAAGTGCTAAACGTTGAGTAATATGACGAAATATTGAACAACGGTTACCTATCGACAGCAGACTATTGTCACCCAACGTTGACGTCTACTCTCTTTATTAAGTACTTTCTTTGGGAATTCCCACGTTTTCTTAGATCGAATGCTTTCTCCAGATAACAGTGCAGCAAAAATATAACGCTACAGATGAAAGTTTGCATAAGTATGTGTGTGTTTTGATTTGGTCAAAATCAATAAATTTAAACCATGGATATATATTTTAAATGTAGATTGATTTTTCCTAGCTTGTGTAAGACATTACAGCCATAATCTTCTGAAGAAGCGTTTCGTTTTCGGAGGAATTTTTAAACGTAATTCAGCTATTGAATTGTTGGCTTTGCCCTTCTGGATGCTACATTTCTGGAATAGATATGATTTCGGGTTGTCTTAACTAGTAGGCTCGAAATCATAGCAAATAATATCAAAATATCAAAACGACATAGAACAAGAAAATATTTTTTCGCCGCATAAGAATTATATTATCTCCGTAGCTCTTGTCATGTGCCAGATATCTTGGACTCAGTTTTTGCCTAACTATCTTTAACTTGCATAGCCATAATACTGGAGTACTTTACCTCCTCCTACCTTGTTCCCATTGAAGGGTTCATGTTTCAAAGCTTGTTCCAGATCACGAATGATCTCATCTTTCTGACAGAAAATCATACAACAATCTATCAACATTAGTCATGAAGTGATTGGTAAATTGCATATATTTTTATACTAATGTTTTATCATATTGTCAAGCCGCATTTGATGACTGTAAGCCATTAACGTATTTTAAAATATATTATTTGTACATCGTATATGTTCTTATTATCAGGATATTCTAATTATTTATTTATAAGGTGTCGAAAACGAGCAAGTTAAACTGCTGACTTGATAAGAAATCGTCTTGTTGGCTACATAAAGCCCGCATACTAAAACATACAAAATGTACACAGGAGACATTGCTATACTTGTATTTAGATTTATGTGACAGTTAACCGATTGTAAAGTAATACAGTTAAAACAACTTAGTTTCTATAACATTGCGTTGTAGGAAACTCGATTGTTTTAATAATAAGTTCGACTAAACTTAAAAAAATATAGGACATTTAAATCATATCATAAAAATCTTTATATAAATAGTATTAACATTGAGTCTTGATAGAAGAAGAAGAACAACATTGAGTCCACACAGGTTCTTATAGGAGGTTCGTTTGAGTTCCTATTTTAAAGGTTTAGTTTAAACACACACGTCGCTTCCTTTCACAATCGAATGTCCATGGATGCTCCAGATAAATGAAATACTTGAAAAATGAGAGATGAATGCAAACTAACTGCTTCTGATGAAATTGGAAAAAAATTAAGACATTTTGTAATAGCAATTGCACGGTAACAACTTTACAAAATGTACGTCGAGTTACGTTATTAAACGTTGTACACAAATACTTTTTTCAAGAAAAACCATTAACTCGCGATAGTTTAATTTCAGTAAATAATTTATTTGGTGGTTGACTAACGAATTATGTAGCGTAATAAAAGAACTTACTAGCGAACCGAGGTTTATACGTAAAGTCATAAAAGTGGTAAATATTATAAGAATTCATGTGTTCTGTTTATTCTAAAAATCGTTATGTGTAAAATCCTATATTTTATTTCCCGACACGTTACGACCCTAAACGCTTTATCGAGATACACTATATTACCCTTTGACCATGTAGCTTAGTTAATTTTTTATTGGGTCTAAAATCCTGGTCGTAAAATATGTGAACGGTATAAATGAGAAAAATATATATTAGGTAGAGCTTAATTATCTTGTTCAAATGGATTTAAACTACTGATCAGTACATAAACTTTAAATGAAAATGAAAGTTTAAATAATCTATATATTTGCACCTTAGTATTAATGTACTGAAAATTGTGTTTCTCTTTATAATTTTCGACAGTAATCAAGTGTCTTCCCCAAAACACTACTAATTTTATTACTTAATTGGTGGACGCACTTATGTGTTTCAGAAGGTCGGCATTGTCAATATGTCTGGGTACAAGAGATATAGCATCCCGCATCTGGTGTTTCATTCAACTGAGAGGCGTAATGCAGTTGAGATAATGGAAAAATAGAACTTCAATACTGCATATTTAATGAGCGGGTACATCACTCGCCATAACGTTAGTTAACTAAGTACTTAGTCGTTCCTTTTACTGCATATCATAAAATAAAGTTGTTTACCTAAAATCAACACATTAATAGAACTACGAAAGAAATAACAAGATATCGATCAGTATATACAAGGATATCTCAATTATTTATGTCGGCAAGCTCAGCACACTTCGCCCTCATTTAGAAAGTTCTTCTAACGAAAGCAGAAAAGCAAATCGCTCGTTCAATGGAGTCAGTTAGTGCCATCCCACCCCGAAGACGTAGCGAGGCATGTATCGAATAGCCATAAATTGGGGGTAACTACAGGGCTGTCTACTGAGTCTATTAAAGATGCATTAGTTGTATAGGCAAAAGTTTACTCCTTAGATGTCGATAATCGATGTTTTGCTACGTAAGCTTGCATTTTCGGTTCTTCAGCTTCTACGATTTTCGATTTAGAATATATTATATTTTCCAACCGGAATTAATGCTGTTTGAAATATAATTGAAGATTTATCTGCTTATGTTTTACGAATGCGCTTATTAATTACGAGTACGAAAAAAATATGTTTGCTTTGTTTCACTCTGAACCTCGCTTTCGGAAGGCAGTATATGCCAGTAATGAAACTTATCATAATGTATGTTTAGCTTTATGAATAGAATCGAATATAATATATTTATGGGCACAGAATACATGATAAGTAAGGTGTTACATAAGTGGATATTAGACATAGTATATTCTGCCTGCTTAAGGCATGCAAATATTTATTATTACAATTATCGAAACTTATTATCAATACAATGTTCATTTATTTCCAATTATCATTATATTACATAGGTCGAGTCACAAAAGATATTTCCCTCATTCTACATAAAATTATAATTATTAGGTCACATAAGTAAAAATAAATAAATTAAATGATATTAAAATTTTAGGCATTCAGTAAAAGTAGGTACATGTTAAATCAAAAGACCTTATCATGGTTCATTTACTCCTTGATAGAGTAGAAAACTTTGTCTATGACAAGTAAAGTTAAAAGTTGAAAAAAAAAACATCTATCGAAGAACAACCCAATTTCCCGGGCTAATAAAAATTACATTATGCAATATTTTTGTTACGGTTTTATTTGTTTTATGTAGATATTAACATATAATTGTCCATATCACAAAACGTAATGAGCTGATTTTATAACAAAATGGCAGGTTGGTATAAAAAATATTTTAGGGAACCCTACCCCGTCAGGCAAGCAGACGTCGCCGCCTTCCGTTGTTGTCGGGCTTCACGCACGGAACGGTACACCTTACTGCTACCAAAGCCAGGCCGCATAAAACTAACTCTTTGCTGCATTTTTTACTCCATTAGCCAGTTTCAACTTAAATGCAAGTACCGGGACACGCGATGTCACGAAAAGAAAAAAATATTTTTTTATCACGATCCAAAATCTGAGTTTGCAATTTTATTCGCGCTTCTTAACAGTTCTGTTCCTTTAAAATGCATTTTAAATACGTTCATTTTTATAATACCTTTTTCTAGACATCAATGTTAAAATAAATAATTTTCTATGTAGCACGCGAGTCTTGCAAATAATCAAATTGTCTTTTTTTCAATTTACAGATTGTGCATATTCAATTTACAGAAATAAAAATAATAGATAACTTATACAGGCATAGTTTATTATACAGCAATTCGTCGTCCACGCGGGTCTAGTGCGGATTGGCCGACTTCACGCACAATCTTTGAATTTCTTCACAGGCGTTCGCAGGTTTCTTCACGATATTTTTCTTCATCGCAAAAGTGTCGGATAATCTATACTAATATATAAAGCTGAAGAGTTTGTTTGTTTTGAACGCGCTAATCTCAGGAAACTACTGGTTCGATTTAAAAATATTCAGGTTAGATAGCTTATTTATCGAGGAAGGCTAGTAGGCTTATATCATTCACAGATACGAGAATAGAAGCGGAGCAGCAATGAAGTATGTTTTCAAAATCGGGGTGTATTTTTTCATACTTGGAGCTTCCGCTGCGTACGCTGAGTAAACGGTTAAAGTACACAAAAAGTTCATGTTGAGAGTATGTTCTTCCTTTAAAGGTCTACAAAAAAGTTGCGAGAGTATGTCTATCTTTTAAGGTAGCTCACTATAACATATTTTTGCTAATAAAAATCTGAAATTGACCCCGAAACTTTAAAGTTGGAGGGAGGGGAAATCCTATGTATAGTGATAAATGAAAGTACCGTGTATATCCGAATTTAATGCGAGCGAAGCGCGGGCAAAAGCTAGTCGTACATATAATTTAGAAATTTGAAAACACATTGGTAGCGTGCCGGGGTCTGAAAGAACCATCCAGATCGGAGCAACAGGTCCACAGCAATGAGCCACCAACGCTCTACATACAACTATTTTCTAAAATAAAATAGTTGTATGTAGAGCATATGTAAAATATTTTCTAAATACAAAAGAGCGCCGTTTTCCAAAATTAACAGATGGTAGAGAAAGGTATTTATTAATATTTTTCTTGTAAACCTAATATAATAAATAGATTTCGAAAACTTCTAGCCAAGGAAACTTTTTAGGAATAAAGCATCTTAAAAATAATATCCATAGATCAAAGACCAAACAGTGATCGCTAGGCGCCGCTGAGTCTAAATGTCCATATTCCGACCCTGGTAGTCTTGTAAATAAACTGGAATTGCTCCCGCCTCAGGCAAAATTTAATCCTGCTTGTTCGTCTCATGTTTTATGCATAAGAAGAAAGTGGATATGGGAAGATAATGAAGAAGTACACCGCAAATACCAACTGTAAACTTATCGATTCAGTATTCTTATTTTTATTATATGTACTTTAACTTGTAGTAAAAGAATCATTTTATTATTATACTAAAATACAAGATCACGCATTTGGGCGCCGTCTCATCTGATGTTAGGTGATGAGGCCGAAGATATTTGCCTAGCATAATAGTCTGTTAATTTTGCCTTTATTGCAAAAACTAGCAATTGAATTGTTCACGTGTGTGTGGTGAACCGATGGTACCAAATATATGTAGTAGGTTCAGTAAATTGGCATGTATTGTGTTTTAATTGTTTTACATGTTGCCATTCTCTTGTGCTTTTAAATGTTATGTAAGTTTCGTTAATAAATTAGTAACAAAAGGTAAAATTAATTATTTTCATAAAATAAAATATTATTTTTTATATCATCATGATAAATATTACAGGCCAGATTATTATATGAAATATGATTGCGGATTCTGTTTTGAAAATAAACAAAAGTATCCGGCTCGCATTGTAACGTGTAAATAATTAAGCAACCTAAAGCGCAATCGAATACGGAACCTTACGCGCGTATGGGGATTACCAGAGTCACCGATGCCGGATAGGGGAAAACGAATTGTAATCGAAATGTCCTTAACCGGTACTGAAACCTTGAAGGAGCCCTTCACAACGTATAATAGTACCAGTAAAACTTGCGTATTCTCTCTCCTTTACGTACTGATTAAACTCTCTTATGAATGCGGAATCTAAGGAGTTTAACACTAATGTTTAATTGATACAATCGGTTAAACTTACGATCTGTTTTGGCAGGTTATTTATAATGTTCGTAACATTTTATGTGTATCAATGTAATAATTACGTACGTAGCCTAGTTGATGGTAAGTCACCAGAAAACAATAAATACAATAGGGAAGATGCACAAATTTTATTTTTGTGTTTATTTTTAAGAACTACATTTGGAATAGACCACAAGTATACTTAAAAATCAAAAAACTGTCATTTTCTGCATAAAAATGCGGTTTGAAATTGACAAATTCTGGCGTGACGTTTGACGTCAGATATGTGAATGTACCTCCTTTTCTTCAAGGACTTTCGTACTTTTGCATTTTTATCTCGACTGTCGAGACCTAATTTATAAGAATTTTTATATGACTGATAATGTATGGATATAATGAATTGATATTCCGGAAAAAAATCTGTGTTGACCATACTTTGTGCAAATGTGTTCATCTAATAACAATCATATTGTTTTTGACTGACACAAAACCGGGAAAAAAGAGATTTCAAGCTGTGAAGACGAATGAATTATTTCTCAAACTATTTTTCGATGCGGTGAAGACGTCTTTGATGTTAGAATATACTTGTTATTCTTCATCTGCTTGTATGAAAAACAATCATATTTACCTACCTAATACAAATACAATCAATAACAAAGTTGTCTATAACCCTTTATTGTAAGATTCTTTCCAATTTTCAACCAGTTTCTGTTCACACTGTGATGAGTTAAAATATAAACTTTTCCTTTTGCTCACTACTTTACTCATTTTGATGTTAGGTGATGAAAATAATCATTTATTAAGGCAAGAGTCCAAATATCACCATTATGTTGGTAGTTTGTATGTATTTATAGAAAAGGGGAAAAATATATTATATATTTTCTGTGAATATTTAAATAATAATATAGGAAATTAAATATGTGTAGGTACGATGTATCCGTAATCTTAAATAGGAACACAACTCTATTGTACTATGAACTCAATAACTTTTAGCTTCGCAAGTGGGATGACAAACACTAGATCTCCCTTATAAAACTATTTCCAGACGCTATCTAGGTCGAAATGAAAACAATACTCTAGCACGTCTGATATATCAGGCTTTCCGGCGCCGGACTTTAGCAAACCATTTATTTCAGTCACGCCAAGGTTTTTATAGGTTCTTTTGTTTTTAAAAATGAATTCCCCAGACTATTAATCCTGGCTGATAAGCTTGATTAACGCTCCCTTTAGAGCTGACCCCCTGATTATTTCTATAGAACCAGTGTAATGAATGGCGTATGTTTTACAGTTAATACTCGATTATATAAGACTAAAAGGCAAAAAACAATAGTTGGAAACTAACAAAGGCTTTGGCATATATAATTAAGCTTGCTTTTGTTAATACATAGGTAGTATTAGGTACGTAATATGAAAGTGGAGCGGGTGTTAACAACTTCTACTTACCCTAAGATTACACACGGACCAACATCTTAATGTAAATTCCGAAGTACAGAGGTACTTACTCGGGGTAATATTTTTTCTATGCGTCACTCTTATTTGCTAACTCATGATCAATCATTATAGTAATAACAATTTTATCATGACAAATAAAAGAAAAAATATTTATCATATTAAGTTTTGCTTTATAAATTATTTTGGTTAAAGAAAATATGATGCAGTACAAAGCACATTTTTTTAAAAGTGTTACACTTGAGTTCTTTGCTGGATTTTTCTCAGTAGATAACCATACTCCGAACCAGTGGTAGCTTCATTTGACAAACATCAGTCTTCTTTATGGATATACATTGAATTAATACATTTTGATTTTTGACCAAATACGTTTATTTGACCAAAAATCAAAATATACTAATATGTAATTTTATGTAATGTTTGTGCGTTCACAAGCCCCCAATTTAGTTACGAATTTTTAATAACAATCATTTATAAAAACAATTTAGAATAACGGATCTTACGGATCTGTCCAAAAAAATAAACCCTATATTGTAAACTTACTATAACAAGTACATGAACCCAAATTCCCTCAGACTGGGACATTTTCAATTTGAATAAAAGCAATTAAATACGGTTACAATGGTCCCTGCGCCTATTGTACACTGAATTTGCTTGAATAGTTAAACCGTGTAATCATTACAAGTGATGAACGCCAATTACTTGGATTGCTGCTATGTTTCCGCTTTACGACTTTTATTGTTCGGCCCTATTTTTGATTTGTGTCCATGTTCCTGTAGTTATTACTGTCTGGTCAGAGACCCTGGCTGCGTAACCCAACGGGATAGTTTCGAGTGCTTATGCTTAATGTGTAGAAAAGAGCTACGAGTGCAATTTATATTTTTATCATTACATTTTCGTTATTTATTAATATCATTTTGGCCTGATAAGTTATTAACCACATTTGCGTAGTATTAAGCGTCGTTTGAAAAGTTTCTTAATTGTTCTACACGGTAATTACTTGAATATTTACGGCTTTTTAAATACCAAAAAATATTCAAGAAATTAAATGAAACCTACAAACATTTCTAAGAACGAATCTTCGTGCCTACCCCATATTTAAGTAATTCGAAAAGAATATATTTGAAGTTATGTTACGCTTACATATTTCTGTCATTTAATTAATAGTTAATATTGGTGATATGGAACTTTTTGATTTCTGTTATATTGTTGTGTCTTTGCGTTTTTTTAAAGACCTTTTGAACGATGAATTATGACACAAACAGCACCAAAAATAAAATTTGTATCGGTGTGTACTAATATTCTATGACGCGTATGTTTTCGATGATAAAACCCACGACCATTGGGCAGTGCAAGTTAAGCAAAATTCAGTTCCCTATTCGCCAGTGAATTATTTTACGACCCAGGCGTCTTGGGGTTTGAATGGCATGCGTTGCATCCATTTGCCAAATGACACTATTTTTGCGACCCCAGTTATGTAACCAATGTCTCAGTTTGTGTTCATTTAGGGAATATAGAAAGAACAGTATCATGTGATTTAACACAATATGAATTTCGCCTAGTAAGTACGTAAGTACTTATTTATTAAATTTTAGCTTATGGGCTGAGTCTTGATAAAAAATTGGCAGAACATACTATATACGACGTGACATATTATAATATTTCAAGTCTTACAATTAGTTCACGACTACTCCTGTAAGCATAACGTCATAAAATAACCGTTTGTTCTTACAATACCCCTCTTATATTCACGCAGATTAAATTGTAACATCACATTTTGTCATCATCATAATAAATTTGGTCGCAAGAAGATCGCTGCTAAACATGGGGAAGTCACTCCCTTAATATAGCGGCTACAACCAATTTCCGGAAGGCCATCTATCCATATATTGGCTGATTATTCAAAGCTGCGCTCGACGATACGTGGTCTCCATTTGAAAACCTATTGTCCATCGGGTTTTCGGACTGTGTACCCTACTCATAGCCTGACGTCACATGTATTACAGTAATATTAATGGCGTAACAGTTTATTTGTTTGAAGTTTGTTCTCAATACGACAGATAGCCAACGGATCCTAAGCATAATGTAGAGTGTATAGGACTTAGAATCCACTACAAATACGAATTAAATGAATGTGAAGTACTCACACTTGGTAATTAAAATGTTTTGTATTTATTTTATTTCTTTGTAGTCTTGAAGTGCTATAATTCATACTTAATACACACACTATTGATTTCGATTCTGTCTTTGACACACATACAACCTTATCCATCGTATATATTCCTCACTAACTTTAAACTTTTACTTCAGCCTAGTAACAAGGGTGGTAATTCAATTCGTCTTAGTAGCCACACCATACATCAAAAGGGAGCACACGTGAATTGTGTCAAATCACTGCGCAGGCGCCGCTGGGCGGTCGGGCGCGAAACACCTTTCCTCTTTAAATTGGCAGTAGCACATGTCTTAGAAAAAACGCATTAACACCCGGCTAATGCGCCGCCGCGCCTAATGCAATGGGGCACCGAATTATCCCAACAATATCCCCATTTGGAAGTTACACTGATAAAAATAAGTCAAATTTGTTTGGTGCCTTGGACTGTTTGAACAATACGTAGATAATAGGCCCATTTAAGAGCTTAGCAACGCATGACAAATCCACCAAAGCACTTTTGAATGTTCGAACGTACGTTAGAACGTTAGTTTTATAAGCATATTTTAGTATATGAAATAATAATTTAAAATTTATTACATAGACAAGATTCGCTCCATTGGGACACACACACACACACATATATATATTCGTATAAAAAACATATAAACGTTTTTAAAAATTTCCATTATAAATAAATATAATATATTGTAGAATTGTTTTCTGATGTGAAGCTAATTGTTAGTTAATAAATGATACAAGTCCTAATATATTTACGTAAGTCACCAATATTTTTTTCATTTATTTAATAATGTCAAAGAAAAACGACAAGAATTATGGGTGACAAAACTTCACGAGCTGACCAAAGGCAAGTAAAGCATCTGCATTTAGTACAATGTATCCGATCGTTCCTAATCCACAGCTTACCCATTCGGCACACGTGTGATCGGCAAATATAATTGAATAGTTACTGGATTGCACCTTGCCAACAGATGTTATCTGCGGTCGAGTACGCTGCATCCTTGCTTGTAAGCAAGGATGCAGCGTACTCGACCGCAGTTATTGTAAGAACCATAAAGTTAATGATGTATCATTAACTTTATGGTTCTGTACAATAACTACAACCCTTAAAAGGGTCAGTATTTGCTAAACAATACGGCGGTTCAAGCGCCCATTTTAATTAAACTAATCTACTTTAAAAAAAACTTGTCACGTTTATATTTTATGCAAGACGAAATTGATTTGTAATATTTAAATACAATATTTAAAAATTTTCCATTGTTGCAGTAATAATAGTGAGTAAAAGATTTTTTTAGTTTGATGTATGTATTTAATATTATATTAAGTAAAAAATTGAATTAAAAGGATTATTTTATGAATAGAAAAATCAATTAACTTTAATGTTAAGATTTTTCAGGATACCTAGTCTGGATAAATAGACAACGCATTTTTGTACACATATTCCACATCAGAAATCAATTACAAGAACATAAATAAAACAATTTAAGGTACGTTTAGCAGCCTCATTGCTAATAGATTAGTGATATGTAAAATGATCTTAAAATTAACTTGCAATATTTATTGGTTTTAATCAATGCTGCACTATCGGAATTGGACAAAGCAGTAAGGACAGGAATAAATAAATTGTGGATAAATAAAATGGAATATAACGAACATAAACCATTGTCTATTTGGGAGTATGAATTCATTCCAGTCACGGAAGAAATTAAAATGTACTCGTATTTGTTTTTTCCCAGGCTGCACATCTAATTCCGTAGATCGTTTTCGCCACGCAGTAAATAGAGGATTTACATACAAGGCTCGTATATTTGATAAGCCTCTGAATAAATGGGCTACAAAAAGGTCAAAGTTTGTTTCAGTAAATTGAAAAATGCATGTTTGATTTCTATCGGAAGTGCATAAACGCTCATGACTTCCGAAGGACTATATCATAATCAACAATATTTTATATTTGAGCATTGTTACTCGTAGTCATAATTTTCATTCCTGGGCAAAGACTAGAAAAAGAGTAAGCAAAGAGTGATATCACAAAACCTATTTCTATTTTATTCCTTCGTAATTCCGCCACTATAATTCAATAACCAATTACGGAATTTTATTATTAAACTTAATACTTGCATTTTGTCACCATATAATATTAAAATAACATTTAACATAATTGGTGTTAAATTGGCTTGGAACAATTTTGATCCTATAAATGGCTAATCACTGAATCCGTTAAAAGATTTATCATGTATCTGATAATACGAGCATAATATGATCTTGTGTGTACAAAAACATTCCAGTACAGAACCGACTTCGAGAATCTGAACTAAGAATGTAGTGTACAACAATGACATAAGTCAGAAAACCACAATTAAAAATTAGATCGCATATTCATTGAAATTATTGCCAATATTTATTTTATCTAGAGGTTCTGGCGATTATGCTGCTCCAAATTTCAGGTTAGTATGGCGATAACTGAAAACCGCTGATTTAAAAATGTAATAAACTATTATGGTACAGGGGGGCGTTCTAATTCGTAAAATTGGTTTTTATTTTCAGAAACAAATTTTATAATAATATTATTGCTTTGGCAAAAAAATATTTTTTGCATTTCAATAATGCTGTATTTTTTCTTTCTTATGTTTCATCAAAATAAATAACAATGAAATTTATTTCGATAAATAAAGACGGGTTAGAGTTATTTGACAGGTTTATTTGCAATATCTGATGAATTAATAAAAAATATCAGTCAGAAAGTGAAATGTATGTATTTATAAACGAATTAATCCCCATCAATTTACTGCGATTACTCTAAACAACTATGATTGTAAAGTCCAATTGAAAGTCACGTCGGTTTGGAGTTATGACACTTTTAATCTTAAGGCGCGGTTTTGGCAGCAAAAGTAAATAACAGTATCATATTACATTATCTGTTAGCATTATCGTAGATTGCCCATCCGATAACCGGCTGGCAGGCGTTAGATCGTTGACAATGGTGTTAAAGCCAAAGTACAATGGATCATGGCACCGAGCTACCGGCTTAATCTCGTTTTACAGCTTGGAACAATCATCGTAATAAGATTACAAGCCGCTTCTATCGACTGCCGCGACACAATAACCTTTAAGTAACTCGTGATGCGTACCTGGAACAAAAAACATTGCGTTAATTCTAAACGAATTATGCTCAAGTTCATTCGGTTCTTGGAGACGGAATTCGGGTGATCGTATCAGTATTTAAGATAATTTCAAACAACCCTATTTTCTAAGAAAAGTATAAATTTATCTCATATTTCTATAGCTATTTGTCTAGTTCAAAAATTCCTGTTATTTTCTTTGAAGTCTTTGATTTAAATACGAGAACATTGAAATTGTGCATCATCAACTAATTAGCTAATATCAATGACACTTGGAATTCTGCAACACAGAAAGAGTACTAAGATATAGTACTCATTTCAATATTCATTTGAATGCTTAAAAATTTTTGTGAGTTGTTTTTCTTTAGTATTATTAATAGTAATAGTCATAATGATAATCTGATTCACGGGTGTATCTAGTGTTTGTTGGCTAAAATGATCTTTAAATAAGTTTATGATTAACACGCTTCAATATCGGAAGCTATATTTTTAAATGACCAATCTGATGTTTTCGTATTAGTAATTCAATTGATTCTGTGAATTTACATGAGTGGTGTGATTTCTATCATTATTTAATTTCAGTCAAGGTTTGCATAAATTATAATGGTGGATAATCGAACAAGCGTGGAAAGTTAAAATCCTGGAAATACTTGACTGTGTATAAGGTCGTTTTCGTGAGCATCTTAAGCTTTATTCATCTTAAGTACCTACCACACCTAAGTCATGCTTTATTTATTGTTGCTCAGAACAGAATGTTTTATTATCTCTTATATAAAATAAACATTGCCTATAAATATATAGTAATATAATTAGCAACTAAGCAAAAATTATTATCGTACGTGCCCGACCTCTGAACATAAATAAAAAAAGAAAAGATTGTTTGTAAATAAGTCTCATATTCTTTGTTTTCTTTTAAATAAATAATGATTATAATATAAAGAAAAGATAACCTGTAAACAATGGGAGCCTTGTTTCTGTTTAAATAAATAATTATAATATAAGCTTTATCGATTCGAATGTGAGCTAAACCGTTGAGTCGATAATAGTCCCCGAACCCTCCGCGGCGGAAGCAGTTGGCGGAAGACGGGCGCATGGCTTTTTTGGCGGACGGCTTCGCTGACAGATGGAGCAGCCGGTAATCGTGTTACAGGCGCATGTGCGCACTTCAAGTGGTCCGGGAGCATGTTGACATGAGTAAATAGATTGCGCGGTGAGTGGTGAACTTAAGTGCCAGATATCACGTGCTTTGCAAGCATATTGTGGCCTTAGCAAAATTGAATGAATTGAAAAAAATCATGGATTTTATTTATAAAATAAAATTACATCCATTTTAGTGTCAGGTATTTGCGTAATTGAAGTGAGATTTAAAATTTAAATACAAGGAGCCGAATGACGTTGTTATCATGCTAAAAACATCACTCTTCTTGATAATCAATAGATAGTATGACACTATGAGTACTATGTGTGTGTTATATGCAACGTGGTAAATATGCAACCTCTTTTCTACGAGAACTTGTCATATGTAAAAGAATATTATTAATTGATTGTATTTTGTTCTCTTCTCTTTCACTATTTGTAAATGGCAGACGTGTTTTCTTCTTTTAATATATTATTTTATTTTACCAAGAGTTGTTTCGCTGTATAAGTCGAGTATTCTTTATCTCCACATATTTTCTATGGTCCTTCGAGCCTTAAGAAGAGTTAATACTATTTTACGGAATGGCGCACACTGGAGGGAATTTCGACGACGCTAGGAGCGATGTTTCTCAGGTAAAGCAAATATTTATAGAGAAAAGGAGATGTATCAAAGGCCAAATTTAATTTTTTAATTTAAGCATAACCTGGGTGTTATCTGAAAATTGTATATAGTAATCGTACATCCCATAGTAATTGCTTCTTACAAAAACGGAATAAAACTGTTCATACGATTTATCAGAATATAACTTAAATCTATTTACATTATAAAGGACAGACAAATAACATGGACCTTTAAAACATGTAACATGTTGGCCTTCTAGGGACAATTCGCCACATGATATCCAACCGAATGCAGTATTTATAAATGTAGGCATATTAGAACCTATTTCTAATTTACCGTCCCTAATACATTTTGCAAAGCACGAAACACCAAGTATCATATCGATCTCCTTTGAGACGTTGAAATCAGGGTCGGCTAAAGGCACATGAATAAGAGAAGGTAAAGGATTTCTGGATTCATTTACAGGGGGGTTACATACCATAGCCGCATTACATGACTGCGAATCAAGATGTAATAAATCATCACGTTGTTGTATAGTCTTGGCATTAGCTACTAATTCTTCACGACATGACACATCTATTGCGTGGCAGCGCTTGCTGAAACTTGCATCACGCGCTTTTGAAACTGAAGAAAGCCTTAAGGCTGTACTCTGCTCACGTATTTGAATACGAAGCCTGTAGCACTTAGATTCCACTAACATGCCCTCAGCGCTCTCAGTCAAATCTAAGGATTCTAAGTTCATGTTTACATCCTCTAGTTCTGAAGAAAGGGAACGTAGCCTTTTGTCAGCAATATCTAGGGCGACGGAAGATGTTACATTGGTGATGACCCCAAGCTCATTCTCCACAAGCGTAATTTGGCATTTGATACATCTCCTTTTCTCTATAAATATTTGCTTTACCTGAGAAACATCGCTCCTAGCGTCGTCGAAATTCGCTCCAGTGTGCGCCATTCCGTAAAATAGTCTTAACTCTTCTTAAGGCTCGAAGGACCATAGAAAATATGTGGAGATAAGAATACTCGACTTCTACAGCGAAACAACTTTGGGTAAAATAAAATAATATATTAAAAGAAGAAAACACGTCTGCCATTTACAATAGTGAAAGAAGAGAGAAAACATAAACAATAAATTAATATATTCTTTTTACATATGACAAGGACTGTCATAAAAGAGGTTGCATATTTAACACAACGAAACCATGGTTTAATGGCGAACGAGAGTTTTATTTTATGCTGGCATTGTTATACTGTTCTTTGAGTCGTGGATCAAATTTTTAAACACTTCTCGTACATACACTTTCTATGCACTCTTTACGCGTAGGTTAGTGCTACTCGGTGGAGACTGATAATGATGCTGATGATAATTTCCTTTAGTATTAGCTATAACGATTCTTATTTATAGATTACCACAAAATTGCTTAGTTTAAAAATAAGTACACTGTGAGCTTCTAATTTTTCTAAATAGTGGTAAGCACAAATACATCTGTTAAAAAAAGTGTTTTCACTTTTGAAGTAATTTGTTATGTTTTTTTGTTAGGTTGTCGAATAATGAATAAGTTTTTTTTGTAATTGCATATTTTAAAACAGTAAGTTCAAATTAACGTATAAATGGGACTGTATTCAACGCATCTAATCAAATTTAAATTAAACCAAGGAAGTCTTACATCATTATCATTGTTAGTGGTATAAATCATTATCTACGCCTGCATTATATTTGCAAATTCATTGAAGAGTTATATTAATTGCAATAAGTGTCAGTTATAATAAGTGTCAGTTGTTGAACCTTGTACTATCAATAATACATCCAACCGCAGCCCCAAGTTTTTAAAATTCACCAAACAACATTCACATTATATCAAACGAAACGAAAAACAACCGGATATAGAGCATTTCTATGCCAAGGATCGGAGGGCGATTTTTCTATTTGTTCGTACAAAAGCAAATATAAAACGAGGCAAAGTTCATTAGTTATAAATGTGAACATGAATGGGGTATAAAACGAAATCCAACGTCCAAATATGTTAGCAGCGCTTCCTGCGAACGACACAAAATCATAAATCGTCCAAGTTTATTAAATTTCCTTCGCTTCAGGAGACGGAATTAATAGGAACTGTTGTACCTACATAACCAAGAAATACATTCGAATATCACCCCAAAGTTCATGGCCTTAAAGCTCTGTGACGTTTTATTCTATTTAGATTCAACCGATTTGTCAACACTATTCATTTATTTATTTTCTTTTTGTTTATATGATTGAACATTCGTTACCAAAATATTTAAGGAATAAACATTCATACAATGCATTCGGATCAGATTAGCAGCTCTAAATAAAAAAATATCAGAAATATGACATTATCAAATAATATTATATTTATCATGAATTGCCAGCTGATTTGGTGTGTTGCACATATTAAACTATTTTTAAAACTACAATTAGGGAGGAGCGTATGCGATGCGTCAGTTTTTTTTGAAACTTTTTCATCACTTTATTAAAAATAACCATTACATTTTTATTGCACGCAGAGCTTACGCTCTAAACTCTTGTTTTCTCGCTCTTACTCTGATTGTAGTCATATTTTTCTCTCTCTGTAGGGTTTCTTAAATGGCTTTGAGGAACATACGAAACGCATTACAACCCCATACCAAAAACTGACTAGGGAGATAGTTTTTTATAATCCAGGTGATTAATTAATACAAGCTTATGCAACTCCCCTGGATTCTTTATAAATAGATTCAGTTTTTACATCTGCATAACTGTATGTGGATAAAAATAGATGAGACAGATATTAATAATGACTTTGGCTCACAGCAGTGTAATCCCTACTGTACACGACCGGACACGGTAACTTCTTAACAGTATAGCAAACAGCAAAACGTATGAAACAAAATACAGCTTTGAGAAAACTATTTTCTATAATTTTTTAATAAATTAATTAATTTCACTTTCAAACAGTGATTTTTAAAGTTAAACGAAAAGTTTAAGTTTTTTTATAAAAACACTGCAAACTGACCTGCCCACATGCACTGAACTAGAGCGCAGCATATTACAGTCCGAAGTTCCCCAATATAGAAATCATCGGGGGAGGCCCTAATCCAGCATTCGATTTGTATAGCTGTATTGATAGTTTGCATTAGTGAAAGATGACTCATAAAAAACAAGTCAATGACATAGACCTACCCTAAAAGGGGTCAGCAATCAAACCAGCATAAAGCATTACAGCCAAGGTGTGCTTGTTGAACCGTAATGGTGTAATGGTATTTGGTCAGAGGCACGCGCCGACGTCCAAGCGGCGCGGCGAGCGCAGCGGAAATGACCTATTAGACGTTCGCGGCAGGTGGAGCGGCGCACGCGCAGCTGCCGACCGAATTTCGCCGCGAGATCGCGAAACGCGCGCCTTCCGTTTCCGCTCGATTGTACCTCGGCCCTTGTTCCTGCTCACTTGAGGGACGTGTATTGACAATCGCCAAATGCCGCGGCCGGGGATTGTAATCCGACCTTTTTGTTATTGCTCAGTAATACATTAATATTGTTCGTTGAATATAGAGGCTGACTTCAAGTTGTTGTATGTTCTCGTAATTTTTATGTTTTTATAACGGGTTTTATGTAATTTTTTTATTTCTTTTAATTATCATCACATTTTATGTCGCCAGAAATTATCTACAAACCAATTTAAGCTGTTATATTATATTAGGGCAGGTACTTTTGATTTATGAAATTCGATCAATAAGGATATAGTTGTACAAATAATTTAAGTTAGTGAATGCAGAACATACTATTTCTCTCTTTTACAGACCATAGTCTACCGCTGGATATGGTCATTCACGGACTCATAAGACTTACAAGGGAGTTTCGCTTGATTACGTATTTCATTTTCCCTATCCAATCACCAATCGAAGCAAATCGGTTCAAAATTTAGTCAAAAATGAAGTACCAAGAATTAACCATGTTAAGTTTCTAATACCAGCATGTTCAAGACAGTCGCACTCCGAACCGTGTATGAATAGACCCGTAATTTGTCGCGTTATCAAAACCTGTACTTTCCTCCATCCTACCTGTTCACACAGTTGCGTCCTACGTGGACCGTTCATAATGCAAACAAAGTCAATTGTTTACAGCTAGCGGTTCGCATGTAATGTAATATAATTAGGAGTGCCGGACGGGTTCCCGCGGGAGTGTCGAGTGACATTGTGACAACAGCTACTTGCCTCCACGGTGACTTGGCGCGGTCCACTATTGTCTATGGACTAGTTCTGGTATAATTTCGTAGGGTACTGCGGATGGTGGGACTGCCGGTACAAGAATTATAAATTTATCTTATTATTTTCTAAAAGCTTTGTTAAGCTCGTAGCGAACGAGGCTCTGGAGAACCACCAATCGCTACTTGTTTAAACAGACGAGACTGGGTTTGAAACTATTGATATAAACCTTAGTCCAGTATTAGATGTTATAATTGCAACAGGATACAAATATCAGACTCTTAAATTTGTTACAAGTGTGCCACTTATTTCCTATTACTTTAATGAAAATTAAATCTCAATATATTTATAACAAGTGAAATAGTCACAGAACCAAGAAGCTAGAAGGTCGGCTCGCACTTGACTGCACTTGCAACAATACAAAATAAGTTCAGACTGGTAGTAATTTGAATTTACGGTATGCGCCTCATCATTCTGTAATGGCCGTCAAAAGCGACCATTAATATACTTTTGATATTGTTATCTCAATAATAGATGGTAGTCGGCAAAACCCCAAATTCGGTGGTAATATTGACCGTACAGTGATAAGTTGTAAGGTTGAGCTGTCAGAAATAAAGACGTACAGTTCGTTGATTACAATAATGATGATAATTTCCTTTCATAGATTGTAAACCAGGCGTTAAGTTTCTTATTGCTTCATTCGTAGTTTTGAGGGACAATGACAAGGCATATTTGTTGAAATGAAATAAGAATAATGCCACTGTAAAAGCATACATAAATCTACATTACACTGCTATATACGATACGATATAGGTAGTTCTTGCGGCTTACAACTCGCAGTTCTTGTATGAACATTTATAAAGTAATATCAAAGGAATATATTTAAGGATATCAATTTGTCTCCCGGGTCTCACTGATTGGCACACTAAGTCGAACTCGTCTATAATAATTATATAAACATCAGAAATACCGAAGTTAAGTTCAGTGACTAGTCAAATTAGAATCTGTATTATCAAAGTATGCGATGTAATATCGTAGAATTGCAAATACTACATCATTAAATCCTCAACAAAACGTGTCATACTTTCATTTTCAGGAAAACTTCATATGAATTTGGGCTAAATCGCGTTGTATGAATGTCATTGGATATTATTTATATAAAATAACGTCATTATCAGCCTATGCGTTCCTGCAGGGCACATGCGAGATTCGTTTGGACATTGCAGAATTAATTACCTGATTCTATTAAAAGAAAAGTATAATCCTTGATTTTTTAATACAAAAAGTGTATTCATAACATTTAGATTTAGGTTCATCGACCTAAACGGGAAAAGCATAACTGTTTTAAACATTGTACAAGAAATTGTAGGGTCGCCGCATTAGCATGCCCTTTTTGACATCCGTACAACACATCAGTTCCGGCAAAGTGAGTAAGTAGTATTGATGCAACAACAATTTATGAATTATAAATGAACACGCACATTATTTATGTTCTTTTTAGAACTTTTTGACACTACTGAATATCCTAGAACAGCTAGCTAGCTATTAATTTTACAGATTGCAAAATGTTCCCGCACAGTATAGCTATCGATAGACTGGGTCGTAAGCGTATCGCACTACCCTGAGTTTATTGCAGATTACGATAACGACTTCAATCTCCTCGCGATTGAAAACTAGCAGGTGTTTATAAATTTTATTAACATAGTTTTGAAGTTTAATTGTTACTAACACTATGGACTCACAACGTTCGAAATAAAATATTTTTATACGAATATTACGCTCTAGCTCAAGCATGCACAGGCATTAACCGTCCGAATAGCAAGAAATTTTATCATTATCACCAGGTCAAGTTTGTACTTAAAAATACAAAACTTTTTTTGTGACACTGCAAGTAAATTATTTCCAACGTGTGACCATTACAAATCCTGGGTTTCCATAAAGTATAATATTTATAATTATTTGCTCAACTTTTTTGTAACTGACAAATGTTGATGTTACATATATTAATGGATAACTTAAAATGTGGCCAGTTTTTATGAGGATGCCCCAGTAATGCTACTCGTCAAGGTGGCTTAGTAAGCAAATTAGTTTTTTGTTGTATTAAAATCTTATTTGGGCTGATCCACGAGCGGCGCGAAAGCTGCGACGCACGTGCGTGCGCGCACCTGCCGCCCCACCCCAAAGTCAGGGGGTGCTTATAGGGTTGCGCCATACTTTTTCGTATTTCTGATATTTTTTTTTGCATATTTTATACTCCAAGATGGTAAAAATGCTATTACCCGTGTGATGATGAACATTTACTAAAGTCTAAAGGAACAACACTAGAATCACCATCATTATTTATCAATGACATCGACAAATGTTTCCGCTTCTGTAATTATTCTCTGTATGCTGATGACTTAAAAATATATAAAACCATAACTGATTACTCTGATCATATAAAGTTCCAAGAGGACCTTGATAGATTTGCAAACTACTGCTTTACAAATAAACTACATCTCAGTATTAATAAATGCAAGCTTATTGTTTTTACAAAGAAAAAGTTAATCAGCAATTTCTCGTACAATTTAGGTAATATAATTTTGGAAAAAGTGGAACGCATTAGAGATTTAGGAGTGCTGCTAGATTCTAAATTACATCTGGATACTCATATAGACGGTATTATAGCAAAGGCATTTCAAATGTTTGGTTTTGTAGTTCGTGCTAGTGCAGATTTTAAGTCCCCCCACACTTTGTTATACTTATATAAATCTCTAATTAGAAGTCAGCTCGAATATGCTGTTCCAGTCTGGAACCCAATTTAATAAATACATTGATGCCATTGAAACAGTACAAAAGAAATTTTTGCGTTTTGTAAATTATAGGTGTTATCGTGGTTACTTGAAATATGATAAACTTTTGCAAAAATATAAAATGTTAAAACTTGTAAATAGACGAGTAATGTTGGATATAGTTGTTTTACATAATGTTTGTAATAGTAAGTATGATTGTATTGAGCTTACTAATAGATTGAGATTCTCGGTTCCAACTAGATCCTCTGTCCGTTCCTGCAGGCAGTCTGTAACCCTTGTACCCGCTAAATGCCGCACGAATGCAGGCAAGCGGTCACCTTTCAATAGGCTTTTTAAATTATTCAATGATAAATTTAATCACATAGATATATTTAACACAAAATTAAGCACGTTTAAAAATGAAATTAGCTCTTATTTTCATTCTCTATTATAAGGCCGTTTTTTTGTAAGTTTTTGTTTTTCTGTTTCTGGGGGTTTGCCATCCCCATTAACCGTAAATACACTTATACTTTTTATATGAACTTTAACGTTTGCTTTGAATCATATTATAATTATATAATTATGTGGACAATGATGTGGGTCTCACAATGAATATTGTTCTTAAGTAATAATTTAGATTTTAAGCTATTGTGTTACTGTTTTTTGTCCCAAATAAATAGAAAAAAAAAAAAAAAAAATCCGAAAATTTAAAAAATAACTGTTAGGTCGCCCCTTAGAGGATCCTAATGGAAAATTCTCCGGCATGGCATCTTAGGATTGTAATGTGTCACTATGGACATATTATCGATGGTGGTAAGATTATAAAAGGAAGCTGCGGGCATCATGTCAAACAGATCTTTGGAACATAATCTTTTGTATAAGCCGTAGAACTTAAAAAACAGAATCACACTTTAGATTACCTTTATTTTACCATAGAGTAATTGATAATAATATGAAAAAAAACGTTTGTTTTTTCAGAAAATTTTATATACATAACATTTCAAGTTTGTATAATATAACTATTTGTAGCTTATTTTGTTTATTTTGAAGCTAACGAAATCTGACAACCCTAAAATATTCGTAGCCTAATCGCTCAATAACACAGCATGTATGCATACGCGAGCGATATCTACTCTAATGAACTATCTACTGTTACCATTTGTTTGTTTTACCTACGCAACATAACATCTTCATCTTAATAATTTGACGTTATTAAGATATACCACAGCAGTTGGAGTTATTTTTTGTTTGTATCATACATAATCATAATGTCAGATCAATTAAATTACGAACAATTAATATAAATAGCCATAATCGTACCTAAATTACAGCTTTAAACTTGTGTCTTGTCATCTTATCTTTTTTTTTGAAAAATAAGTTGATTATAGTTTGTATGTTTGTTTTTATGTTACAAAGGATGTGCAGGGCGGTCAGGACGCTCACCTAATGGTAAGTGATACAGCTTACCATGACAGAACGGCAATGAATGAGACCAAAAACCGATAAACAGTTATTATTATCCATTTACGCCGCACTGCGCCCGTCACCCGAGACATTTTTTTTATATCCGGTAAATATACTAAGTACTTATTTTATTATGCAATTTATTTATTTGTTCTGATATGACCATTTACAATAAAATCAAGGTTTATCATTCTTTCATCCTTGTAAAAGTAAAGCAAAGCACCTACCAAATGAACCACCCAAAACCATTACCTTATTTAATACATTTAAACGGTCAAGCAATTAAGTAACCTATTTAACTTAACATAATACGGGAAAATTAGTAAAAAAACCAAGTCCCCTCATGTAATTTAGACAGTGAGCATTTCGCTTAATCGCCGTTGCGCCGATTACGGTGTTTTTACGACCGAAGAGTTGTTAAGCTGCAATTAGCATTATCGAACTTCCCTTTTCATGTTGGCTTCATTAATTGCTATTTCAACTTAACGATTCAGTTCGAGATTTTCCATGTTGGGTCAATAACACTTCGATAATTGGTCGAGAAGGAACTCACGTAAAGAGCTGTAGGTGATAGAGGTTGATACGTGAAGAGTTAAGAGGGGGAGGACAGCAAATACGGGATAAATATGGGAAGAATATATATAGTCTACTCATAATATGAGAATTTAATCTATAATCCTTATATACTATGAGTTTATTTGGAATAAAAGTACATAAAACCACAGATAATATAATATATTCTATATGAAACGTGGTCTACGTAGACCACCGTTTTATATACTTTTATTATTTTTGTTTTCACTGATCTTATCAATATTATTTTACATAAGCTTTCCAAAACATCCTTTTACAGCGCCATCTAGCCCCAATTCAAGCAGAGCTTGTATTTTTGGTACAACAGAAAAACTTTTGTATTTTATATATATTTTCAAACTACAACTTCGTCACCTTATGGTCAATAAGCTTAGTGACTGAATTTTGCAGTCAATGCGCTCATTGACCGGTTATAAGTGTTGACTCTAACATATACATAATAAAGTATACATGGAAACACTCAGAATAGAAACAGACGGTAGACACAAATGTTTGCACTGCCCGGGCATGGAACCAGGAGACCTTGTTGCAGGCGACGTCTCAACCATTACACCACAAGGGCCGACATATTTTATGTAGCACACGTATTACGTACAATAGAGTATGATTGATTGGTGACGTCACGGGCGCGTGCGGTAGGTACGCGGCATCCGGCGGACACACTTCCGCCCCCGCATTGTCCTCTCCCCTTAGTGCTGCAAGCTCGCCAATCAAGTGCATTGTGGTCGGATAAATAATCGGCTGGGGTATACTTGTCAATTAAAATATGGTTGGTATGGGGGGCTTACTTTAATCAAAGTTATATATTATTAGGGTTGAAGCCCATGAGAAATGATCAAGGTCCAATCTTCTCAAGAAGCCTGCCAATAAATGTCCCTTAATAAGGGGTCGATGACCCTAAATCCCCCTTAATTAAGAGTCTCGATGGCTCATTGGTGTGAACTGTTGCCTACCGATCTGTAGGGTACAGGTTCAAATCCCGTTCGAATGTCTTTTGAAATTTTTCTTTTATCCGACGCTCTTACGGTAAAGGAAAGCATGGTGAGGAACCACGCCTACGAAGAGATTCAAGGGTTGTGCTTGAAGTCGGCCAACCCGCATTAGGCCCACGTAGACAACTAAGGCCTAGATGTAACATCGTGCCCCTCGGAGGGGACTTATAACGAGCTGTTAATCCGCATTGGGCCCACGTGGACAACTAAGACCTATATGTAAGCTCGTGCCCCACGCAGAGGACTTATAATGAGAAGAAAGAAAGAAAATCATTTATTGACCGTAAAAGAAATACATATTATACACGGAATATAGTCACACATAAAACAGATGAACAACAATCACAAACTATATAGGCACACAGAACAGTAGAAAGTTATAAATATAGAGAAAAAAAAAGAAAAGCAAGTAGATACGGTCAAAAGGTCCCGCCTCAGCATAAGCTGTTGCACCGCCAAGCGCTGCAGTAGCACTGTTATTCTGGCGAGACATGAGCATGAGCTGATAATGGTGAATTAGGTGTGCACCTATTTGATTTCAATTATGTTTAGATCACGACCGGATCAAGGTCTTGTTAGTAGTTACCCTCCTAGTAAGTAAGTGCAACGTTCTCAGTTCGGTTTGGACATTGCAGGTTGAAACACTTGATCTTAAAATAAACATTAGTGTGTGCTTCAGAAGTCTTCGCTTCTGGTTGCCAATACGGTAGCTGGCGGTATCATCTACTATGATCATTCAGGTGCTGTCACCCGGTTGATTTGATTCTAAATTTTTGTTTCCTAAAATCACCTGCCGTCATATCACCGCGGTGATCAAATTCCACATAAATTAAAACTATTAAAACTACTCAATGGTGCGGACTGTTGCCCTCCTACCGTGAGGGCTGAGGTTCAAAGCCCTCCACGTACATATGTGTTTTCGAGTTTTCGAAATTATAATGTACGTTATCTGACGCTCTTTCGGTAAAGGAAAACATCGTGAGGAAACCTGCGCACGCCTGCGAAGTTATTCAAAAGGTTGAGCGTGAAGTCGGCCAACCCGCACTGGGTCCGCGTGGACGACTAAGGTCTAAACACCCTATACGGGTAGGCTCGTGCCCCTTGGTGGGGACGTTTAATGAGCCGATGTGATGTGACAGCAGGGTTTGGAAATTCTGACACCAGGATTTGTCTGAATATCCATTTAACATTTTACCGCGTGATAGAGATACCTTACCAAAAGCATTTCATTTAAAATGTTGCCTAAGAGATTTGCACTGTGAAAATGATATCAGATCTCATGTAGAGCCAAGCTTCTGAATACACGGCCTTATTCTAGTGACCCATACTACAACAAGTTCTACATATCAGTAAACTTGTATGGCTATGCCGTTTCGCTATCAAGGTGAAGCGAATATTTAGATTCTGACCTGAAATAATTAACGAAACAGCCAAGCCATAATACATATTTAGAGATATGTAGAATTTGTTGAAGTAAGAAAAGAACGGTAGAGTTTGGCCGTGTAGAGCAAAAATCTTGACTCTACATGAGATCTGATATCTTGATGATAACCAGATGTCCAACAGATACAACTTGAATCCATGTGATTAAAAGGTTATGCTGAGTGTTTTATTTTGTTGGCCAAAATTATTTTGCTTGCGCGTTTATTTTTAATTTGTAATAGCTTATTTTTAGAAGGCTTTGTTTATGTAGTTATTCGCGCATTTTAAACAAATTGTTTTTAACAATAGTAGACGTTTTATTACGATCTTCTTCACTGCATTTCGTATTCAAACTGTCATAATCCGTAAAATTTACTTTTCGTCATGAGCATTCCGCGTCAATCCTCCTCCATTAACACAAAAGCCCGTGCTATTTCACAGCTCACTTCGTACGGAAGTGTCGTAAAAAGCAACGTTTTGTTCACACTTTCCCACGGCTTGTACAAATAATAATTGCATTTCCTCGACCGAAAGTCATTACGTGATTGTATGCAAGATAGCCGGCTTAGTTTTTTTATTGAGTCTATGTTATTGTTTATGACACCTTTGCATACCGCCCGCACAATAAACTAGGATCCCGTCGCCTAGTTATTGTCCAGGCACGTAGGGACTGTCCGAGTACCTCTGAAACAACATTCTCACGTTCTGCATCCATTGTAAACAAACTCCCAACAAACGGCGGGACGCCCGTTACGTTTCGTTTACCACCACTATTGTTCTATGCTTGTGAAATATAAACAGCACCGTGAAATTTTGAATGAGCTTTTTTTTATACAATCTCGATTACAGAAAGGCTCGAAATAGTTCGTCAGCGGTGTCATTGTTCGGGCGTGAATGAGCGCCGTATCCTCATATACTGCAATGTCGTCACGTACTAGTGGCGGGCGGCTGGCTTTTTAACTCATTCAATTGGCACAGATTAAAATATGCCACTGACAGATGTGACGTTATAATTTCAAAATACTAGGTTACTAAGTAACAGTAAAAAGCATAAAGTCAATTATAAATAATAATTTACCATTATCATTCCTCATAATGTTTATCATGTTTGATGAAATAAATTATGTTGGATTAAATTAGATTTTTCGAAACTCCTTAAACTTAAAATATGTAAATAAATAAATAAAGCTGACACCTTGGTCACGAAGGAGTGGATAGAATCAAGTTACCTACATGACAGTTTGCCTGCTCGCTTTTAAGTGCAATCTCACAACGCTGTCCTCTAACCAACAGTGGTCTTGAAAATATTATTTTCAGTTGTAAAGTACTAGAAAGTGTAGTTTCTGCACGCTATTATTCTTTGGTACAGGTGCATTGCGGACCGTTTCTGCGTAGTGCCCGCGGCGCGCGTACGTCATTCATGTCCGCTCTTTGATCGGCCTTCCTGCGGTAACCGGAATAGCTCCACGCTTCCACGGACAGGGTTGGCCACTGCAGATTGCTTATACGTCATACAATTTTTATGTCCTATTAAAAAGTAAATTACTATACGCTTACGTGGTATTAAGTAACGAGACGCCGCCAAAAGTACTCAAGTTTAAAAAAAACTTTTTTGAAACTTGTGTACACACTACATTCGGTTTTAGGTTAATCACCGGGAATTGTGTGGCAATTTATTTATTTAGGTTATTTTTTATGTTCTGAAATGCATAATTAATAAATATAATTATTTTACTAAATCATCATTGTTAACCTACGCAATGCCAAATAATAACAACACTTTCCACGAAATGAAAGATACCTATATATTTCTTGTAACAATAACAAAATACTTTTGGTGTTCATCCCGGGACAACCCTGCAATGTGCCGGGACTAGTTATCCTGAGTCACGCATCATTTGATCAGTGAAATTCGGCCGCGCGAGTTCCGGACCCACCGGCATGGACACTGACTCACTTGTCCACTGTGACTGTGATTTAAATTACAGTCCCACCGGAAAAGACATATTGATGACTAGGTCGTGATTCCTTTACAAAAAAACACCACTTAAAGTACTTTAAAAGTTAAAGTATTTTCGGGGTTCACTTAAACTGAATTCTCTCTCGGCTCCAAACCGAGAATTGGTAAGGCGCCGTATCGACCTAAGACCCAATTTTATTACGACAATTGGAGATATCTTTCTCACGTGACTAATTAGCACGACCAGTATAAAATGCACCAGCCGTGCTTAATATCTACATAGCAATGCATTCTACAAATCTGTAGCATATCATTAATTTGCAGATGAAATAGCATGTGCTATGGCACTGAGCCTTGCGCTTGCGAGACACCAGCATCTTCAGATTTAGAAATTAAGCATACATTGTCACAACAACTGATGAGCTACCTATTAAAAAGCTTGTACTAGGTGCCTATTAGTATAAATTTCAGGAAACTCGAGTAAGAGAGCTCATGAAACTAGTGTTTTAAGCTAACCCAAACCATAGTTAACCTTAGGATTTCGCTACATCCAAACTTTTAGTATTTAGAAACATAAGCCACTACCTATAGTAAATTAGGGAAATGATTAAGATTCATTTATAACGAGTATAAAATAAAACAATTTGAGGATAATAGGTGGCTTCACAATAAGCAATTTCTGTAACTAGCCTGCTTTTATTATCCTTAATATATTTAATAAATTAAGATTGAGCCTCTTTGATTGAACTCACAAACTCAACGCTCATTTGCATTATCTAACCTGATCAATTGATTAGATATTAACAAGGCCTTTGCCCCCCAAAGTGATCCATTGACAGTTTCCTAAACAGAGTAACGTTGAGTTGCCTTTGGACTATTAATCTGTTGTGTTGGTATCGTTAACCTTGCAGTGTTGTGGTATATCAATCTTCGGGTGCTGGTTGTGTGAAGCGATTCGTAACATTGCGTAGTCGGCGCACGCGCACCGGCCGCTTTGTTATTGTTTTAGTGTGCCACAGATTATACTGGATCTAGATGAGGTTTGGTCAAACATATGTATGGTATGGTTTAATTGACCTATTAAGTATGTTTTAATAGCGAACAATTTGATGTAGTGGTTGTACTTATGGTTGTCGTGCTGAATCACATGTATCTACAAACATTTGTTATAAATATATTATATCACAAATGTTTGTTGTGGTTAGATCCTGTGTTACAAGTTAAAGCTTAGTTAGAGCGCTTTTTGATTGTCTCATTATGATTATTATTTATTACCGACACCAATTCCACTGAGTAAGTGTCAGGAATATCAAAATGCTTGTTTATGACAAAAATGTATGAACACACTAATATGAACTTTTAGAATTAAAATGGTTATTTTTTTATAATGTAAATCGAGGTGGAGACCACACATGTCCATAGTAGGTATTAACAGAAAATATTTACTACAATTATTGGTTTCCCTTAATACCGAATCTGGCATGGACACTGGAGCGAATTGCCTTGCAGTGCTAAAAAATAATAACTATTAATCATGACAAAATCGTTTTGATTTAGATGTTGAGTATAGTTAATATTGTTATATTTGTTAAATAATTGACTCTAAAATGGCAACCCTTCCATAGACTTAATCCCGCGTGAGTTGTGTCGCTGCCATTCACGGCTTCGGTGCACCCATTGATGGTGCTCATATTTATGCGGCGCGGAAGTCATTAGAGTAAATTATTGTCAGCCACGTCGACCGTGTACTTTTAATATCGGCAGTTATGCTACTATAGGTGGCGATGGCCGGCTGTTACGGAGAAATGTTCGCGTTAGCGGACTCCTGAAGCTATATCAATAAACAGCATACTCGTATACTAGTACATTGTAGAGCTCTATGGCGTAGTCGCTAAAGCATATGGCTTACGTTCGTGCAAGTAATTGAAGCTATGATCAGACATCAGATGGGTGACGAAAAATAATGTCTTGTATTAATTTCCTCACATTAAACTGTCAGTTACGCCACTGACTGATAAAAAATAATTACAGGTCGAACACCTAGGCTGCTAGCTAGGTAGGTGGTAGGTAAGATTCACGTTTCCCTATAACCATGCTGCATGGGGAAGCCTGTGCCCTGGAGCTGGACGCTGTTCAATGTCGAAATCGGAAAACTTATGGCTGATTCACAATGATTCACGATGATAACATAGTACATACATATTTATAGCACCTAAAACTGATGACGCTGTTTTTAGGTATATGGCTAATTTTTATAGTGGGAGAGCTTTTTTTCAGCAAGTGAAAGGGCGGAAAAAGGTGGTAGAAATAATAATGCTATGATTTTTACTCCTCTTCCTTGTCTCGTCTTCTTGTCGTCCAAAGCCTTCTTGTCGTCTAGTCATTCGTTCCGTCTCGTCAATTGTCTCAATATCTTTTTCCTATATGTCAAAGTGTCCATTCGTAGTCGGCAGTCATGTCTGTCGAAGGAGGCTGGACGCCACGACAGCAAGAATGGACTGTTTCGACCGGAGACATGCACTCTTTGCTCCTTCAAAGTTGCGAGTATCCATGGGTAGCTAAATTGCACTTACTACCATGTGGATGGACTGTTTACTCGTTGACCTATGAAAAATATAAATAAAAAGCCTTCAATATAAGTAGATATCACACAGCAATAAGCAGAAGTTTTTACCTTCTCTAATTTGTGAAAAGAGAATATTATTACAAAAAATCACATGAAGTACATAAACAAATGCTGGTGTCGTAAGGGCATCGTTTGCTAATAGTGTAACTTATCTAAGTGTCGATAATTGGTGCAAGGCTTCGTTTGTCGGCATTCGCGCCCTAACACGCGAAAATTGAAGTGTTGGCCTATGTGAAATGTAAACAATGGAAGGCCCAATGCATTAATGCATTGGGAAGCGTGGCAATATTTCAAAAGATAATGTGGATTCAGCTTTGACTTGAGATTGCTACAGGATCCAGGGTTTGTAGGGCCGAATGGAGCGCATGAAGTGGTTTTCACTTTACATTTCTTTTTCATTTGACTTAAATACAAGACTCCGTCATTCACATTCACGTTTAATCGTCGGTTCCATTTAATAATATAGTTTTAGTGTTATCAATTACATAGATATTGTAATTTCAAACACAATGTACATTGTTGTTGAATAAATGACCTATAAAGTCCAGTTTAAACATATAGATGACATCAGCATTAAGGGCTTAAATTAGTTTTTTATAATAAATGCTTTGAAAAGTGTGAATTAGTTCATATAAATTCTATCATTCATAAAAATTTCAAATATATATTTTTTCTATTCTCGGAACGCACGATGAGTATCATAAAATTAATATTGTATTAATTATATAATACTAGGCTAAACTAAGTAATTTATAAAACACCATGATCATTTTAAATATTGTCAATACTAAGGAAGAATAATAAAATATAAAATTCAATATATGACGACCCATTTGGTGTTGCGGTTGAGAGGTCGGCCGCAACACTAAGGGTTCCGGGTTCGATCCCCGGGCAGTACAACATTTGTGTGCATGAACATGTCTGTTTGTAATGGTCTGGGTGTTTTCTATGTATAATATGTATGTATTTACAAAAAAAAATGTATACATGTATGTTTATCCGTTGTTTAGTACCCATAATACAGGCTTCACGCTTAACTTGGGGCTAGATGGCGCTGTGTGAATGTCAGTGGATATTTATTTATTATTTATTATTATTAATGATTGCAGTGTAGTTGTATGAACCAAGCAACTAAAGGGTGGAATACACATTATTTTTTATTGTCAGCGTCACGTATAATCAAATATTAACCAACATTTTCACAATTAATCTCATTTACAAATTGTAGATATTAGAGATGTGCAATTTTAATATTCGCTGGCGTCAAAAAAGGAGTTCAGTTAGGACCGTGGGAAACGGCGTTCTGTGTTTGCGTTTCACACTTGCAGCGGCTACTTCGCACCCTCCCATCAATTCCCCTGAAACTACTTTTTAAAACTGCAACCTTTGCTTTAGTAACCAAATATATAAGTACAGACATGTGTTAATTTATTGTTTATAAATCGATCCAAAATTAGCTAATTTATACGGCGAACTAGAGTCGATTTTATTTCTCAAATACGTGCTATTTTTATTTAAATCTTATATTTTGGCACCGAGGCAGTTTTCTACATATTATAATCAACAATAAGACTATGTAGATTTCGCATTACACGTATAATTTAACCAACCCACGTATGGTAAGTATTGCAAAAAGTTGGTCAATGTACAAATTAACAATACAAAACACAAACAAAAGGCAATTAAGACGTGATGCAATATCTAGACGGTGTCCTGCTAATCCGTAGAACAAAGACAGGTTGAAAAAACCTATAACATTATTATGAATGACGATGTGAGCATTTTGCCAACTTTCATGCAATTTATAGTTATAACAAAAAGATGCTTTTAGATCTTTCGAAATGTGGGAGTTTTCATCGCAATAATAGCATTACTGTTCTCTTAGCAACGACATCGGTCAAGCGTGTTATTGTCGTGAGAAGTGTAACATTGAGTAATGTTTAGGTTCGAGTAGATTATGTCACATGCATGGACTGACCTCGATGCATCTTTGTCGTGCTGACCAAAACCGCTGTCCGTGAGCCAACTTACGTAATAGGTTTTTACGCAAGCTGCATTATAGAGTACATGCACTACTCACACGCAAAATACAAAACGTTTCTGCAATTCCATCACTCACCTAAGTTTCAAATTACGCGAAACTAATAAAATACTGAATTTCATTACCTACTTTATTCAATATAATTCTTGTTATTATCGTGTATCAAATTAAATTCGTGAATTAATTATATAATTGTTCCAAGTGACTATTTCTTAGAAATTAAAACTGTCTAGCAATTCAATTCAGTAGGTGTAGTATAAATATCCAATCAGAGGAAACCTGGTGTTAGTTCTTAAAACAGCCTCCGACTCTTTTTGTTCAATTGGTACATACATACATATGCTTGAAAAACATAATCCTCCTTTGGCAGTCGGGTAGTAGATAGAAACTTTATTGATACCACGACCTCACAGGAAACCGGCGTAAAATAATGCAAAAAGTGGGGTAATCGAAGCACGAAATCCCCTTACCCTTACCCCATATTACCACTCCCTAGAGTATCTTTTGTCTATCGGTGGTAGCATCACCAGGTGAACCGTATGCTCGTTGCCTAAATAAAAAAAACGAATTTATTGAAATATGAAATAGAAGCGTACGTATGCCCTGCAAGTGACACCGTCCAAACAGTTCCCCGCCGATCCATGTCGTCTCCATTACGCCGCGTGGGAACCTCCCTACTGCGGGCACACCAAATTATTAACAACAATATTTATCCACTGCCTACTTAAGGGATTGACCGGAGCTGTTTGCGCTGACAACTAGCGTAGCCCGACAAATACATGTAAACGAGTATTTTTCAAAGTTTGTGGGAAAACTCTGGCACTTGAGAGGACGTAAGGTTGCCGCGATTTGGAACTTGTTTTTTTTCAATTATCAAAATATTCCAATTGCAGTGTAATTGTTCATAAGCCTAGCCTTATAGTTAGCCTAGGTAAATAGTGTAAATGGATTTCAACTTTGACTTTACATTTGAAAGATACAATATTATGAGATAGATTTAAGAAAATATTTAAAATATATGATTTAACTTTATTTTTTATAAATTATTAAATGAAATATTTAAGCTATCAGCAGCGATTTAGCAGTGTACATAACACTGCTAAATCGCAACTGTCTCCTATATTTTTTGCTAATATGAGATGTCACAGTATTCATTAATTTTAAAAGCATTTTTCCTTTTGTCTATCTCCAACCGATTTTCGTTAACGAGTAATTTTTCTTTTACACAGTATATATTATATTATTTGAGCTTCTTTTACCGATAATAGAGCTATAATAATGGCTATTTTGATGTCTTGGTAAGATGAACCCAATCCAATCTTAAAATTAAATGAAGAACATTTAAAGTGACAGCCCTTTGTGTAGGTCAACAGCATTGTTTGGAGTGTGTGAGAATAGGGTATGTTTAAACAGTGGTTTTGAGGGGGTTCCCATTTGCAGGTGATAGCCAATGAAGGGCGCGAATTATGTTTATACACTGTTTTTTAATGTGGAGGACTTTAAATAATATTGTGAATAAAACCAGTAAAAATAATAAAAATAACTAGAGTGACCTACAAAACCCACAGGCACTGAATTAGCAAGTTGAAGTGGCAGTAGGCAGGGCAATAGTGTGTAGAACCCGTTCTCGAGCGGCGTTCACATAACTGGAAACGAAGTGTAGGCCGCCTCCTAATCAAATGGAAAGATTATCTGGTTAAGGTTGCGGACAGCAGATAAATGTCAACTGCTAGGAACCGGTCCGCGTGAAAATCATTAGGCCTTTGCTTAGTAGTGGCAATTTTTATCTGTAACGATGATGTATCGTAGAGAGATTTCGTTTTGTTAGCGGTGACGCCCCTAGCTGTCTGAAAACATTTAAACGATGCATTGTGTTTTCCAACTAATAGACCGCCTAATAAGCGTATTAAAGCTACACTGATCCATTAATTAGTCGGCTCAGTTAATTGGGCCAGTTCACGCGGAGTGGCAACGCGGTCGCGTATTCAAGGGTTTCACCTGTAAAATGTTATGTCTTTCATGTCTAGACATGAAAGACATAACATTTACATGTATACACTTTTATAGTAAGTTGTTACGTCATATTTTCCTACGATAGTTAGATGTTTTCTCTCAGAATAAAAATAAAGTCAAAGAAAGAAAAGACTTTACATACTTTACTTTAAAAAAAATGTAAATGGTAAGGACAATCAACAGTCAATAGATGTAGCATCTTGCTAATATCAAAAAAGATTTTCGCGATCCCCCAGAGGTAACAGACGGCTACACAGAGAACAGAAATCAGCGTTCATGTATTAACTTGACCTTCGTTATAGCTATACAATTTTATGATACTGATGTATCTTATACAGCATGTCTTTAATGGCAAAACCCTTTACGATCGTAGAAACCTCCTCCTGAGCCCAATATAGAACTGTCACGGTATGTTAAAGTGAAGTACTTAAGTAAGTATAATAATTTGAATCACAAATCAGTTTCCCATTTTCATGGGCGGCGGTTACCGATTTCCATCAGATGGGCCGTCTGCCTACATAAGCAATATAAAAATATATATGTTTGTATTATAATGCGGAACCATCATGGATAAACAAGACATAATCTTTTCCATTTTTTCGATCAACAAATGCGGAAAATTGTTGATCATTAGCGACTTAAAGAGCACAATGGCGCATCCATCGCTCTTTAGATAACTAACATAGTATTTACGGTACTTAGTAATATAATGAGTTTTTCGCGTGAGATAGCGTATCGTAGATTCCGCGATTTAGACAATTTCTTTGGGAATCGGAATACATAACTTTCAGTTAAAAAGCAAAACATATTAACGTAAATAGTTACTTTTAATTATTGACATAGCTCGCCAGACAGGCAAGTCGAAGTGACAGTGGACTGCTTATTATGCCACAGAACCGGAAATGGATATTGAAAAGATTTAGTTCTGGTGTGGAAACCGCGTATCGACATTTGTAGCTTAGAGTACCCTCCATCCTGATAGAGCGATGACTTTCGAAAGGTCGCCGCTGGAGTACAATGGAATTGAATGAGGAAAGCGGAGTATCCGGCACAGAATGGGGAAGACTTATGAAAAGCCGTAGGCTGCGTTAGGCTGAAAAAAAGGTTACTTTAAATCACATTGTGAAGCTGATGTTTGTCACACGATAAACATTAGTTACACTTCCAAAGCCTAATTAATCACTGAGCAATTACGGCCAAGTGAGGGAAGTTGGCCCAATAAAGTAGATAAGCTGACCAGACGACTCGAAGATTCAAAATCTTCACTGAAACAAAAACAATATCATAATTTGGCAGGCAGGTAGTCATAGTATGATACATAACAGCAATCATCCAATTGATGACGCCGCTATACGCCACGTGATTGGCTCATTATCCAATGGACAAGGCGCCGGCGACGGGACGCAATACGAATATATTAAAGACACGAACACCGACTTATTTATTTCAATACGCCTTTTATATATGGTTTCAATTGACTATTGTTTGGGAGACCGGATTCAATAGATGTTAATGATAATTCCCTTTTATATGAACCGTTCAAAATACGCGATTATTCTGATTAAATGAAATCCAGGAATTCTTTGACTTTCTTTGTACAATCGATATGATAACATACTTGTATCTACATTCAACATTGACTTACTTACCTACATCCAACATTAAATTGATGTCTTTAAAGTTATTATAGTTGGAAAATTCAACTGTAACTACTATAGAGTGATATACCGTACATAAGAGCGTCCTATCCAATTTATCTCTTATCTAAAAACATAGAAGACTTTACTTTCTTTTTTCTAGCATTATAATAGTTTTGCTTTGGTAACTTATTTTTGGGAGCTTCGGGAAGCTCCAAACATTTTGATGTGTCGAATGTGTGACGAATTCGACTTATTTTGGAAATCAGTAAAATCTTAAGTATGAGAGCTATTCAATTGGGCTCATTTTATAAATTTTTGATTTATAAAATAGTATCTAATATGACAATTCTATCCTTTCTGAGGTACATAAAAGCGATGGCGCCGCGCAGATGTCAACGGAAGAAGCGACCAATTTGTCTCATTTGTGACCAGCATGTGAGACCTTGCATCTTATTATACATTAGTCATGTAAGAATATATCTTTCAATACCAAATAAGAGTTACCTGCACTGAGATTAATTGAATTTGTGAGCGTTGGTGGCTCAATGGTGTGGACTGTGTACCGCACAGCCCGCTATGGGCTTCGTTCTTAAGCGCACCGCAAAGGAATGGAACTCTTTGCCTCCGTATGTGTTCTCCAATCATTACAACCTGGCCGTCTTCAAGGCAAGAGTGAATAGGCTGTTTCGAGGCAGGCATGATCCATCCTCGGCCGCATCATCACTTACCATCAGGTAAGATGGCGGTCAAATGTCTGCCTATAGGATAAAAAAACTGTTGCCCGCCTACCGGGAGGGCTAAGGTTCGAATTCCGCCACGTATCAATGTATTTAGAATTTTCAAATTATAAGTTCGTTATCCGACGCTCTTACAGTGAAAAAAATCGTGAGGAAAACCTGCGCTGGGAGGAGATTGTGCGTGAAGTCGGAACCGCACTAGCCGTGGACGACGCAAGGCCTAAACACCATACGGGTAGGCCCGTGCCCCTCGATGGGACGTTTAATGAGCTAATGATGATGATGAATTAATTTGAGGTATCTATCGTAAGTAGCCACTGACCTGGTTAAGTAACAGGTAGCAGGTGGATGTCAACTGCTAGGGATACGAAAGGCCTCCCCTAATGATTTCCGCGTGAAAATCATTAGGGAGGCCTTCGTTCAGCAGTGGACATATAAGGCTGTGATGATGATGATCGTAAAGTATTCTTTAGTTTTAAATAAAATATAATAATTCAAACGAAACAAGGTGTTAATAGTTATGACGAGCCAACTGGCTGTCTTTTATTTCATATCTCAAAAAGACTACCGAACCACGAGAGCTACTTGATAAGATGCCAAGTAATTAACTTCTCGCGTGTCTTGAAGGAACAAGAAGGACTTTACGCAAAATCGGTTTGCTATTATTCCCGGATTCCAGCTACTGTAATGGCTAAGCAAAGGCCACGTCTCTTCGTAAACTTTCCACGTCGGACATCCGTGGTATTTCAGAGGCGCGTGCGGCACGTCGACGTCGCATCCGGTATGTTGTTTTTATTAATGCATTCATACAACCCGTTATGCAGTTCGTGGACAACTCGCAACAGCCCAAAGGAATTTCATTCATAATTTATTACATGAAAATACAATGTCGGGCTGAAGCCCAACGGCATATTGGCTTCCAATAACTTTATTCTTATTCTTAAATTATGATTTATAACTTCATCTATGGCTACGTAGTCTTTGATAAGAAGATCGAAACAAAATCCACCAAAAACATTTCATGTAAAATGTGGCCAAGACCACATAAGGTTTTCCCTGTGAAAAAGATATCAATCTCATGTAGTGCCAAGCTTCTTAATCTACATGGCCTAGCTCTTTCGACCTTAATTTCAACAAATTCTATAAATCAGTAAATTAAAGGTAGGTAGAGCCCTTGCACTCGCTTGGCACATCTTGGCGGAGGCACTGCCGTGCCCCCAGATTTCAGATTTGTTTTTCATCAAAGGCGGTAAGTTAAGGAAAAGAGAAGAATTGCTTTGTTAACATTATTAACATATACTATAAAAGTCATAGCAATTCCAGAATCATTCATATGATTAATATGAGAGAGGAGCTATTTACTATCTGGGAACTCTAACATGTTTAATACAATTACCTGGTAACGAACCAGGTACTTGTTGACATTCTATTCAACTCCTATCATTTAAATATAATGTAATTAGTACTCTATACACATATCTCAATAGCACCTTGATTTAAATATCATAAAAAACACACGATCTTTAAATATGTGTAGTAAGCTTACGTGTGCGTTAGGTGTGGTCATCAACTATTATATAAAATAAGGTTAATATACACTTGTATTTATGAAACAAATGGTGCATCCGTGTGGCTAATGAGTTGACACACGAGTAAAAACGCCTCCTTTGTCTCAGCATTAGAAGAGTGGGCGGCGTGGCACTAACTCGGCCGTCCGGCCTCGCATCCTGCGACCAATCTAGCAACCGAGCTAACACTGACCCACATTCCCGGAATCGTTGATAATCAGGTCGATAGTCAATCATATGGAATGTTGCCGAGCATGTGCAAACAAGCAACAATTGCGCCCCTCAAACCAATAATCCACATATTTTTTTCCAAACGATCTAACCTATTTGTTGATTCAAATCGGCATGGCTAAATACAGGGGACACAATATGCCACTTTTTGTGCGCGCCCGTTGATTCCATTTGGCATTTTTTGCCGGCGGATTCGGAAGCCGCAGGTAGAGAGGATAGATCCGCAATTTTTTGCACCCCTATTATCGTGATTTGTACTAATGTTTACAAATTCGCAATTTGTGAAGCAATAACTGTCAGGGCGCATCAGCTGCGTCAGACCAATTGGTTGCATGCATGTTACGTCGCCGATTATTTGCTTAGCAAATAGCCAAATAATGTGGAGTGCACGGCTGTTTTAAAGGCAAACGAGGTTTGCGAGCCCAACAAACATTCGTTGCAAAGTACTTGACATGGATCCTTTATATGACCAATGAATAGTACCTACTAATGTTCTCATCGTGTAACAATTGTAGGTTATATATTTCTGAAAACATTTGAATCAATTGTATTAAACATTGATTAAAAAACGAACCATAAGTTATTTCTATTTTCTTTATAATTATCTGCTGGAATTCGCTATGAAATGTGAGCGTAAATGATTAAATAAATAAAACCTACATTCAATTATATAAATAATAAATTTTAACACACATTTTCAAATAATTAAACAAAAACGTGTATAAACACTTAAACAATGAATGTGATAAAGATACCAAGAGTTTGGAAAACTACAAAGTAACATTATTTACATACGTAAACAAGTCATTTCACATCTTTTTCATAATGTACGAGTTATAAATAAGCATTCAACCTAGATGATCACATACACGAGTAAACAACCTACCTAGAGCATCGCACATCGTAAAGTCTCATTCTATCATTTGTATAGAAAACAATAAAGGTAGTTGGAAAAGGATCCACGTTACCTCTTGTTATATTTTACTTTTTAGCGTTCTGAGCACATCACCAAACTATCTAATTGCTATTTTACGAAGCAATGGAACTGTACATTATTTAATCGCTTTTGCATTTATGCTCTATTTACTTGCTCAAATCATTGTGAAAAAGACCATTGCTATTAAAAGTAACTTATAATTACACACTTATGTCTGACTATTGTAGTATTGTGTAAGTGATGCCAACATTGAATCGAAATTCAATAATGAAAGGGGTGAGATCCTCAAAGATCGCAGGTGCATGAATCATACAAACATTTAATCGGCGTACAAATTTGAAGTACACTCATGTGCAAAAATGCGGAAGAATATAATATATAATAGTTGTTTTTCTTGTTTATATTGTAGTAAAATTATAAATAGACATGAGTGGTCCTTAGGTTCTTTAATTGCATTCCACCATGTTTTTAAAGAAATTAGCTGACGCACGCTGGGTTCCAAAGTTTCCTGATGGTAAGTGGATTGCCTTGTCGCTAAAGTACGGTGTATATAAAAACACAAATTATAGAGTAACAAGTGTTAACTTTTGATGTTCAATTATTTATCCGTGTGTGTTCAGTACCTATGGATACTAAAATGTATTCGTATACACCTATTTATCTGCATTAGTCTCGTGTGATGGGTTACGATCCAATCTTTCCATAGCCTATAGACTTAAAAAACAGATGAAGAATCCAGACATTACCAGCCCCAACCGCTAACGTTCAGTGCGCGGATATTGGCGGCATCTCTTTGATATGGTAAATAAGCATTAAGAAATAAAACATTGATATAAACAGTAAGCAGTGGGGCGTCGTCAACCGTGTCCGTGAAACGGAGCGGTCGACGCGTCGCGGCGCATGGCGGAACTAACAAGTAACGTTTGCGTTTACCGTATTCTATCGGTAAGATAATAACAGTTTACGGACTAAATATTTTAGGTATTGCCTAATCAATAGAAATGTCCTCAGTCATTCACACAGTGCCACTTAGTGCCTAAAATATCCATAGACACTCACACTGCGACACTTAGTCCTAACCCAAGCATTTAGCCTATAATAGGTACTAAACAACTGATAAACATAGTTATACCTATACATTTTTTTTAAAACGCACATAGTAATATCCAGATTATTACAAACAGATATATTTATGCACACAAATATTTGTAGTGCCCGGGGATCAAGTGTAGGGATCAAGGTACACCCCGGGTGTAGTAGCCGACGTCTGAACCATTAGACCAATATATTAGGTCGTTAATAGGCTATTTAATTCCGTGTCACTGTTCGGAATAATAAAAAGGTAGAATAAATAATACACTTCAGAATTTACTTTTATTTATTTTGCATGGGATGGAGGGATTGGGAATAGCAAACGACGTTCTGGTGACCCGCCAATGCGCATATGACCAGCGCGGCCGGTTATGGTCTTAAGCCCTCAACATTCAAAACCATTAGAAAAGCACTCGTCGTGTAATGGTTGCAAGATATTTTAGTTTTTAGGTTAGATTTTTTTTAGTTTTTTTTTTGTTTGCTCAGTATTATGATAATGGCAATAAAAGTATTAGTACGTTTAAATGACAGGCTGAGCACGATTTAGCAATACCAGTCAGACAAACGGTGTAGGAGAAAGGATTATAAAACTTAATCGGCATTTTTATAAAGTATTTTTAATACAATTGGACTAGTGGATCCACGAAATTCATGGCATAATATATATCTAATTAAATATGAACATTCATGAAATGTAGAAATTACACATAAAACTATTTCATAAAATCATTCACCTGGCTTTTGGACAATTGTGGTTACGACATTATATATTATATATATAATATCATTGATTGTGTTTTGCTGGTTTTCTTTTTTATAGTTGTACTAAGTTTTGGATTTGTGTACCAAATAAATGTGTCTCCTTTCTGTCTTTATGTCCCGTGTCAGTTAACTCGAGCTTATTAGTCAATCCAGATATCAGATATAAAAACAATCAACAAGTACGTTAATCTTGGTCCGCAGATCTTTTATGGAATACCACATATATGTACCTCAGTATATAAGTAACTTGGTTTTAATTATATAAACATTATATCTTATTAAAGGTACAAGTTATTTGAATCAAATTAAATGAAAAGCAAAAGTAGATATTAGTTAACGCTCTGCATTTAACAAAAATATTTTATACAAAATTATTAGATGATCAAACGAACTTCAAAGTGAAGTTCGATCACTATTATATGAAGACACTTCATTCGAAGATATAACACACAATGTAGTCCTTTTATCGTACAGGCAACCCTACGCACATTTTTAGAGAAGGTACTTCGAGACATTTTGTTTTTGAGTTACCCACCGAACCTACGCAGTTGAGTCGGGGTGCTAAAGTCTCATTATTTTAGAGAATATTACAAAATTTCTACTGGGTTTAGGGAGGGATGGGAGCATATATCTTCGAATGAAGTGTCTTCATATAATAGTGATCGAACTTCACTTTGAAGTTCGTTTGATCATCTATTATATTTCATTCACTTCATTCTTCAGATATAAACACACAATGTAGATGTTTAGAGCAAGAAATTTTGTAAACAAAAACCTATTAGTTTTAACTTTATCCATAAGGGTAATAAATGAAAAATATTTATAACGATCACATTGTTTTATTCAAAAATTAAACCGATAACATTAAGTGGACGTGATTACAGCTTTGATGTAACTAAGAGAAAATAATTTAATTAAATTTTAATTATTTCTTAGGCAAACGGAACTTGCAAACTGGCCTTGATTTATTATGGGACGGTTATAAAAGGTAGCGAAACTTTTTGAGTTTTCTGTCCAGCCTGCTGTTTTTCTTATAAGTTCGAGGGAAACACCCTGCGCGTGCGCCGTGGAGGTGGCGGCGTGCCGCGTGCTATGCGCGCTGAACGTCGACACATCCACGCCGCTCTCTGCCAGCACCTGCTTAATCCATCTGCTGATGGTTTGAGTAGTGGCTGCGTTGTGCGGGGGCCTCGTTGTTATTAGTAAATTTTGTGATGTTTTGATCCTCGAATTGTTTGTAAAATTAAATAATCTTAAAACAGAAGCTGGACAAATATTAATATTTTGTTTAAAATAAGGCAGGAACAGAAAGGGTTGGTCCCTTCCTACGCTTGATGTTTTAATAATGTCATCAATATGTATTTGTACGCCATTATTATCTATTTTAATATTGCTTATCTTAATTACAGACAAAGTTTGCACTCTGTGAGCGGTACACAGTGCGAGTAAAATCACAAGCTTTTTAGTAATTTTTATTAAGGGCAAATTGTCATTAGGGATCCAGTTTGAAACATGGTCGAGTACTATCTGAGGATCCCAGGTATATGCATATTTTGGAGTAGCCGGCCTTAATTTAAAAACACCTTTCAATAGTCGTCTTATTGGTTCTTTCGAACCAAGTTCATCACCGAAAAGCAAACTTAAAGCAGATCGGTGATTATTTAATGATCCGTATGCGGCACCTTTATGAAAGAGCTCGGTAAGAAATGTCAGTATTATGGGTAAAGAAACAATATAAGGGTCGTAATTGATATTAACACAAAAGTGCCACCATAACTTATATGTAACGCTGTACTGGGACAAAGTATTTTTGGATAAGGAGGCCATCATCAAATCTAATGCCTTATCTGGGACACCACGCTTGCAGAATGCTGTCCGGAGAGCGATGCTACACCCAGGGTAAGGTGGGACAGGTGCTGTTCCCTGTAAGGAAAATTGGATACGTTCATATTGGCATCTAGGAATAATACATCTGACTTTATCAAGGTTCTTAACAATGGGAACCATGGTTGGGATGGCCAATACGGAAAAACTAAGATACCGCTAGCCTTTTCGTTTCTAATCTTTTGTAGACATTTAAGTAACAACGAAAAAGGCGGGAATGCGTAGAAAAAACTATCCCATGAAATTGTGAAGGCATCTATGGTAAGAGCGTCTGGGTCTGGTTTCCATGAAATATATTGTAGGCATTTAGCATTCGTGCGAGATGCGAAAAGATCTATACTAGGTTTGCCAAATTTACTAACAATATTTTGGAATGCTTCATCACGCAAAGACCACTCTATATCGGGGTTATTTTTTCGGGATTCTTCATCTGCTTCTTTGTTATCCCTCGTATTAATATAGGAAGCGGTTAACCAAATGTTTCGGATCTCACACCACTGCCAAATATCACGTGTCAAATTATCTAAATGAGTGAATTGTATTCCACCCATTCGATTTATATAACTTAAAGCTGTTGTGTTATCAACGCGTAAAAGGATTGCACAGTTAGCTCTATCTTTAGCAAAACATTTAAGTCCAAAAAACACCGCCAGAAGTTCTAAATAATTTATATGATGGCTCATTTCAGATGTTGTCCATTTGCCGTTTACTCGTTTACCATTGCAATAGGCGCCCCATCCAGACCTTGAAGCATCAGTGAATATTTCCATAACATAAAGTGCAGGTTTAATAGAACTAATAGATTTGAAAACATTAATAGACCACCAGTATAAATCAGGTAAAATATCAGTAGATGGCTTGAATTTTGCATCATAATTATGTAATCTTTTTAGGGCGAGGAATTTTTGTCGCTCTAAACGCTTAGTGTAAAGCCAACCGTATTTTACGGCTGGACAAGCTGCAGTTAGAGTACCAATAAACTGTGCAAAGTCTCTTATTGTACAATAAGGTAGATGAAAAAACTTTTTTGCAAGAAGGAAAATAATTTTACGCTTCTCATCGGGTAAAGACATTGTCATTTCGATAGAATTATAGATAAAACCAAGAAATTTACGTTCAGTATTAGGAGTTAGTTTGCTTTTTTCAAGGTTTATTATAAATCCAAGGCACTTTAACAATTTCAAAGTTTCTTTGACATTTAAAAGACAATCTTTAAAGGTAGAGCCAAGACACAAAATATCATCAAGGTATATTACCGAAAGAAATCCCCGATTTCTAAGATAAGAAATAACTTCTTTCATAACCTTTGTGAAAGTTCTAGGTGCTGAAGAAAGGCCATAGGGTAAAGCATTGAACTCATACAATATATTACTATGCTCATCATCCTCAAATTGAAATCTTAATAATTTTCGCTGTGATTTATTAATTGGAACTAAAAGATACGATTCTTTTAAGTCTATGGTAGCCATATAACAATTATTTTCAATAATTCTCGACGCTGTTCTATGGTCTTCCATTTTGAAATGGTCTTTTACAACGAACTTATTAAAAGACTTCAAATTGAGTATGAATCGTTTATCACCGTTAGATTTTGGCGTTAAAAATATACTGGAAATAAATTGATTTTCATGTGATATACATTGCGAAATTGCTCCTAAACTTAAAAGGTTATTAATAGCCAACTTCATTTCCGATTTTTCTCTTATTGAGAACATATTAGCCGGTACCACTTTTGTGTGACCTTTTGTAAAAGCTGTATGGTGTAACCATTGCGGATCCATTCTAATACTAACTTATTATTAGTAATAGCCTGCCAACAATTATAAAAGTGTTGCAATCTGCCAGCATGTACCTGAGATATTATTTCATCACACGCGATGGGCGACCCCTGGAGTTCACAGGATGAGGGCGTGTTTGAGGCGCAGGTGGAGGCCGACGATAGAATGGCGTCGTCGACGCTGCCGCGAAGCCCACTGCTCTCCGCCCTCCCCGGCTCGACGTCGCGTAGCGAGGAGGGCCCATCCAGTTTCCCTGGTACTGAGATCTTGATGTGGATGGACTTGGTTTTGGGACTGCAACGGGTCTCTTTATTTGATTACTCTGTTTCTCGATAGCTTTCGAGGCCTTAATTTTTTCAGCCAAGTCGCTCCCGAAGAGAGTGTTGTCTCTTTCTTGATCTTGTATGAGTGACAGGAATGATTTTTCAAGTCGTGGTATGATAAGTTTTGTTCGGACTTGTGTCTCATTAAAATGTAAGTCTGTTAGGATTCTGCATCCATCAGATAGAACCTTAATAGCTTGTAGTTTGTCGTCTCCAAGAAGCAGCAAAGTAATCGCTTTACTGACAGCAGCTATGCCATGTCCAAGCTGATCTTGTTTTGTCAAGATATTTTTGTCCCGGTTTCGAATAATATCTATAACTGCAGCTGCCATTTCCGGGTTTAAAGTTGGGGCTTTAAGGAGCCTACAATTGTCAGGAATAAGATACTCTTTGAGAAGCTTATCTTTAACATCCTTAGCTAATCCCTTTTTTAAAATGGGCAGCCATCTTTGAGCGAGAGTCTGGTGAATATTTTCACCGAAACCAGATGGTTCCTCATCGGCGTCTCCAATAGCGAGAAGGAGATCCGCATCAAGTTCGTCAACGTCTAACGGCGAATCGGAGGCAAGTGGCTCTAGCGTTTGCGCTTCAGCTTGCTCCTGTAGGTGTTCGCTATTTATTGTGTGGGTAATATCCATCACTTGATTTTGTGACATACCGACATCTACAAGAGAAATAAAATATAAATTTTCATGTTGCGCAAAATTGTTAATTATCTCAGTCATTAACCTTCGTCACATCGCGTTAAACTTTAGTCTAACTTAAGGATGTCCAGGTTAGATATAGTCACAAAATTTATTATATTGAATTAGTTGGGATACTTGAATATCATTAAAATTAGTTATTAATAATTTTGTCACATGTTAAATAACCTTTTTACAATGTTCCAACATATAAAAATTATTATTGGAACACACACACAGTACACATACGTTTTATGAATGCTACCCTCGCGTTGAAATTATCTCAACTTAAGAGGAATGAGCTCATTTCACTTTGCTTTTATGAAAATCAAAACGTTAAAGTAGTATTATTGATGGGAGACGTATTATATTACAATATTTAAACCTTGTATGTTTTCATACTTTAAAACAAATTTAGCGATGTGTACTTTACAAATAAAAGTACTCTTTGCTATATTATCAATCTTAAACTATTTGCGCTTACCTTGATTTTCTTCGGATTCTGACGAAGATGATGAATATACAACACGGCGTCTACTTTTAGACTTATTTTGTAATTTTAAGATTTTATTTTTGTAATATTGTAATTTATCTGCTTTTCTTTTTGGCATGGTAAAATCGAAATTTGAAATTCTATTATATGTAGGTACGCGATCGATTAACTACGATTTTAAATAAAGAACGATGTGTTAGTTGCCACGCACGAAAAAGAATGAGACTTTAGCACCCCGACTCAACTGCGTAGGTTCGGTGGGTAACTCAAAAACAAAATGTCTCGAAGTACCTTCTCTAAAAATGTGCGTAGGGTTGCCTGTACGATAAAAGGACTACATTGTGTGTTTATATCTGAAGAATGAAGTGAATGAAATATAATATGTTTGCAATAAGCCGTAAACAGAAAAAGGTTTAGTAAACCCCATCATAACTGTGAATTTCAGCCAAATAACACTTTTGTCTTCCCTGATTCCTGTGTGAAAGTAATTAAATTTGGCGCAAATTGCTTAGTTAAATGTGTGTACTCTTTATAATCTTTTAAATAAATTGCTTGTATATGCGCTAAATTATACCTTAAGTTAATGACTTAGGAGTCAGTTACTGCAGCAAATTAACCAGCTAGGTACATGTTACGGTAGCATGCAGTAGATTTTGATGAGGTTTGTAATGTGGGAGATTCTGCCTCATATTGACTTATTGTGGTTCTCTTAATTAAAAATTACACCGCGAACATTAAATTACAAGACTGCTGTGTCGTAAATTATAAAGGAACAAGATTTTTTTAAATTTTATAAGTTTAAAAGTGAACATTAACTCTTGGAACGCCTTGAATCTAGACACAATAGAAAGTCTGTTGTTTCTGACGCTTTTAGGTGTCATTGGCGATAAAAGAGTTAAATTAAAGTTCAATAAATGATTTTTATAAGTACAAGTCTGAAACAAAATATTATATTGCTTTCAGTATGTCAAATTTATTTTTGATTTGAATAAACTATAAGCTCTCAGACATTTTCCCTTTGATGACAAGGCAAACTCAGTGATGCGTTCACTAAACCAGCATAAGGGTATCATGGTCCTGAAGCTCTCATAGATTACAGCCTGATATTATGACACTTATCTACAGAACTCGACACGCCTGTTTTAATTCCAAAGTATGATTTTTTTTATAAATGAATGCTCTTATAATGTTTTCCTTAATTAACGTAAAGATCAATAGAATAATTTGAAGAAATTGGAAGATCTTGTTTTAATTGATTGATTTCCAAATTTGTTGACTTTTTAAAATGCCAGTTTCATTTCGTATCAATGTACGTGCAACAAAAATTTGCTCAAAATCAAGGGCAAATTAAAAATGGCAAATTACCAAGTGGCCGGTACCCAGAAGATAATCAGGGCGCAAAAGGCGCGCGGCGGTCATTGGGACGATTATGACGCGTCGTTACGCGCCACGCCCCTCGCTGACCGCCTTAGGGCGCGTTCACACATGATCTCCGTTTTATTGATCCGTTCCATCGGATACATTTATAAAAACTAACAACAACCAAATATTTGCTGACTTTTTTTATAGTGCCAGTTTTTACTTGTAACGTGTGAACGTGAACGTGTACAAAAACTTGCTCACAATCAGAGGACAAATTAAAAATGGCAAGTTTCACACATTAATTGTCTTTATGCCACATGACAACGGGACTGTTAGTGTGCTCACCTGGTGGTAAATGATACGCTTGACCATGACAGAAACAACGTGGAACGAAATTGATAACAGCAGATAGTAATTATTTTTCAGTCAACTCTCTTCTGCGTCCGTCACCCGAGACACAGAAGTTAGGATTCTTATACCTGGTAATTTTTACTAGATAGAGGGATGAGTGCCCTCATCCCGAAACACAAAAGTGTAAAACAGAAGTGTCTTCACGAGACGACATTTGCACTGCGGTAGTATCTCCCTAGACGACTCAGTACCGAGTCCACCACCTACAATGACCTACATGATATCCGTTTTACTGTTCCGTTTCATCGGATACGTTTGTTCCATCGAAGGCGCATGGAGTTGTATGAATGACTTCACATATGGCAGAGTATTTATTAAAAAAACGTTTCGGTAAACTATGACGTAGTCGATACTTATATATATTCCGTACAATTTGGATTGAGGTGATGGGGCCAAGGGGCGGTGCAGTAAAAAAAATACTGTTTCGACGAACAAGTGTTTTTACGCGCACTCATTGTTTATTCTTCATTCATAGATAAAACACGTGCTTTCGCTGTTTCAAGGAGATGATCAAAAGTAATTTAGAAGACCCTCTAGCAACTGACTCATGAGAAAACTGTATTGATATTAACCTTCAGTTACATTGTATAACGTAAGACTTACAGAAGGCACACATTGAATAATGTAAGCGCTTCTGTAAGCTTAGCGTCATAGTGGCCAATACTGCAGTAATGTCGAATATTTCTTCTCTGCCAACGTTTGTACTTCTACAAGAACGCAACAATGTCATTCTAGTAGAATGGTGGTCTAGTGCAATTTGCTTATAAACATTGTATCAGTAAAGACGGATAATGCATAATTTTTGTCGAATACGATAAAACGGTACGGTAAATGGAGACCATGTGTGACGGGCCCCTATTTGTCATCCTATCCAAGGACCAAATGACTAAAGGGCGCTAACTGACAAATTAACAATTTCGAAAATAAAAAATCTTTTAACCAATAACCACAGTCACATATGGCACATACGGCTTTCACCAGGGACTTTACTCAAGTTTAAGTTCAACACTAAAGCGTGTAGCCAAACTCAGACACGAAAACATTATAATCATTGTCATAAAACGTACATACCTAACAGTAAAATTTTTGTCATAAAGACCTCGCAAAAGTATTGTATTTTTTTGTTCTCAATTAAAATAAAATAATTATCAGATAACCGCCTTTTATTTGTGTGACTGGCAGATATTTACTTTGTCCGCGGCACGCTCCCTATATCCAAATAACAAATTATGAAATGGATGAAAACCCCGGTTAAGCTGTCGGCGATCCCTAAACATAATGTTTGATTGTGCACTAATGACAAGGCGCGGACTTGTACCACCTTTTATGTAAGCCGACTGACATTAGTGTTGATTTTAAACAAAACAACTTTTATTCCTACCGAGCTAAAGTCCTAAATTGATTACATGCGTATTGTTGTCAGTGTTTTCTACTAAGGAGGTCCTGGTAATTGAGCAATCATCTACTCTAGCCCATTGCGGTGAGCGCGCATTGAAATAAATGAACTTTACTATTATTTGTTTTATTTATTTGTAAAGCTCACATTAAAATTACGGTTTCGGTGTGGGATTGAAAAAGGGATTGTAATATTGCTTCTTTCTTACGTGTTAGTAAAATTACCGGGTATAAGTGACTAACATCTGTCGTCTCAGGTCACTGGTGTAAACAGTGTTGAGGAACAATAATGACTACCTACTGTAATACATTTCCTTTAACACTGCTTCTGTCATAGTCTAGAGTATCACTTACTTCCAGGAGTGCACTGACCATCCCGTTCTCTATTTAAAAACAATATATAAACCTATCAAATCCACAAACAAAAGAATCGTGTTCTTCAGAAGTTGAAATATTCACACACGTTGTATAAGCAATATTCAACATGATTTATAATATGGTTATTTAGTTAACCAGACTACAAACACAATTTCATATTAATTATTAAGTAATTTCATGAATGATTAAACAAACATCCTGCCAATAAAGATGTACAGGAAGTATTGTATTGAATTATACTCCGTTTATGTTTCGAGCCCAGTCCACACATTTCCCGTTAGACTCCCTTTTGGTATATCAAAATCATCACCATAACAGTTCATATGTCCACTGCTGAACAAAGGCGTCCCTAAATGATTCCCAAACGGACCGAATCCTAGCAGTCGACATCCATCTGCTACCTGTCACTTTAACCAGGTCATCCATCTGGTTAGAGATCGGCCTACGCTTCTATTCCCGTTACGTGGACATATATCCTCGTCCCGAGGAAAAATGACCCCCAAGAAATAACACGATAAATCCACAACTGCTTAGGACGAAGTAAATAACTTTAAAATATCTTGATGTCTTCTTACATATAAAGAAATTAACAGCACTTAAGAAATTGTTAATTTTTAATTTTATTTATGCTATATTTGAACGGGACGATCAGTGCGCTCACCTGGTGGTATGTGAAACGCCTGACAATGACATAAGCATTGTGAAAGGTAATGAATATCAGTAGGTAGTCATTTTTTCATCAACACTGCTCCCATACCCAGTAATAAGTAATTTTACTAACTACAGTGCCCTCATTCCGAAACACAGAGGTGCAAAACACTCCTATTATTACGGGACGGTATTTGGTCAAATACCGAGTCTACCACCTAAAAAAACAATTAAGTTTAAGTTATACTGAAAGTTACTCAGCCCATGTACCTTGGCAGCCCACGGGTTTGGCTTATTTAGTTAATGACACCATTAATGAGTCCTAGTCATCATATGATTGCTTGGAATTTGGGATCGCCTCACAGGTATTTTTAGAATCTAGATAACGCTATAAACATTCGAAACTGTGTCAGATAATTTCGTTTCCGATGGCTGCCATATAAATCCTGATCGAGTGCCCTAATTAGGGTTGACAGTACACGGCTTTTAGTACTTTAACGGCGCATACATTGTGAACAAACGCTGTTGTAAAAAAACAGACTAGCCTGAATTTTCCTATTAAACAAAATATATACGCCTAGTTTTTTTTCAGTGGGTCTTTTTTTAAACTTTACAATAAAATAAATTAATATGTAGCAGGCAAAATTCGCGTCGGTGGCTCAGTGGTGTGGACTGCCACCTTCCTACCGGGAGGGCTGAGGTTCAAATCCCGACACGTTCCAAAGTATTTTCGAATTTTCGGAAATATATGTACATTATCCGACGCTCTTAAGGTGAAGGAAAACATCGTGAGGAAACCTTCATGCACGCCTGCGAAGAGATTCGAAGGTTGTGTGTGAAGTCGTCCAATCTGCACTGGGCCCGCATGGACGACTAAGGCTTAATCACCCTATACGGGGAGGCTTGTGCCCCTCGGACGTTTCATGAGCTGATGATGATGATGATGAGGCAAAATCCGCTCGGCGCCATCGAGCCCCAAACTAAACATAGTTACAAATATATGTCATTAGTATAAAATTGCTCAAGTTCGAGTCGGACTCGCCTATGAAGGGTTCCGTAGCAACAAGTAACATAAAACAAAATAATTATTACGTACTTACTTGGGCATCTGCTAGGTGGTAGACTCGACACTGAGTCGTCTAGGTAGGTACCACCACAGTGCCAGTATCTGCAGATATCGTCCCGTGAAATAGGAGTGCTAGTCACTTTTGTGTTTCGAGATGAGACCTCCACGATGGAAGCGAAAAGGCGAAACCATACATATTTACTGATAGGTCAAATTTGTTGAAGTTAGGGTTGGTAGAGTAAGGCCGTATAGATTCAGAAGCTTGGCTCTACATGAGATTTCATATATTTTTCACAGCGCAAACCTTATGTCGTCGTCTTGCCAACATTTTACAAGAAATGTTTAGTGTTTGGTGGGGTCATCATTCTATTCAGACAATCCGGCGATTCAAACTGCAATATCGTTACCAAACTGGAAAAAAACACTCTAAGTGACTTTTACTATACGGTCAACAAGTGGGATCCGAACCCCAAAAGCACGCAAGCAATAATACACACAAACACGATACAAAGACACTAGATACGGAGGCAGTTATCCACATACTTTATAAATTATAACATTACAGGATGAAATAATAAAAAAAGCAAATTAATTCTACACATTGATTTCATCTGCTTGTCATTTTTTCATAACATAACGGTTAGTAAATAAATATTCCGCTACCAAAGATCAGGTGTTCCCACGTCGATAGCCCTAGACACGATATAGGATGCAGGTTACGGTCATTAGCACGGGCGCGACCTTGCGAATGTCGCGACTGAATCACGCACGCAATGAATCATAACTCTATCATACAGCTATGTACAGAAGGTCAGTTTCCGTTCTGAATTATAAATTACAAACGCGACGCGGTAGCGAATAAATGAGGCTTTATTCGCAATCGTTGACCCGTATGGTGAAATGGTTGAGATGTTAGCTACTACATCAAGCATTCCGGGTTCAACCCCTTTCTGTACAAACATTTGATCTGTTTCTATGTATAAATAGTATTTACGTAGGCTAAGTGCAAACGTCTTGCTTAAATTGGGGCAAGATGGCGCTAAGAAAAGTCAGTATAATTCATTATGATATTTTTAGAATATCAATAAGTCTAAAATATTTTATTTTTACATTCAATATATATATATTTATACATGTTAATACTTAAAAAGTAGAATATGTATTTATTATATTAAATTACCAACATAAATTACATAAAATTAGTTTACATACCTACTGAATTATGCAACGGTGTATGCCTTCTGCACTCAGCTTGGCTATAGCGACACGCCTCTGGCGACGTAATTCGGACATTCCACACTGCTTATTATTATAATGCGAGTGACTTATTATATTATGACATCTAAAGAAAAGAATTCTGCAAATGTATTCTGTCGGTCAAATTTCTTCTTCCTAAGGCTTCAGTTAAGTTTGTCTATAGCCCACAGGATTAGCAAGTTGAAGTGGCGGTGGGCAGGGCACGCGTAAAACCGATGGCCGATGTGGTGGAATGGTTCTCGAGTGGCGTCCACGTAACGGGAAACAAAGCGTAGGCCAACCCCAAAGCAGATGGATGTCAACTGCAAGAGGTTGGTCCGCGAGAAAATCATTAGGATGGTCTTCGTTCAGCAGTGGCCATATTTGGCTGTAATGATGATGGTTGAGGTTTAACCCTGGCCACCTTTGCAACCCCCTGAGGTACGAACTCCTTGGAACTAGTTAATTTCGCGTTTAAACCCTTTTTAACACGCTTATTTAAAGTCTCAGAGCCACCTGAGCTCGCCAATTTCCCTGTTGATCAGTTCATCACGGACTAAGATTAAACTGTCAATTCAAAAAATAAAGAGATTTAGTCCACTAGAAGTCGCTGGTAAATATAATGAGTGGAGTACCTATAGTAAATAAGTGACACAAATCGCAACAACAATAAATAATAAATTTTTTGTCTGATTTTTATTCTTGATTTCAGATCGCAGATGTAGGGGACAGTTAGTGAACTATTTTTAAATGAAGAACATGCAAGAATATGTTTCTCTCCGGACAATGTACTGTCTATCTATACTAATATTATAAAGCTGAAGAGTTTGTTTGTTTGAACGCGCTAATCTCAGGAACTACTGGACCGATTTGAAAAAATCTTTCAGTGTTAGATAGCTCATTTATCGAGGAAGGCTATAGGCTATATATCATCACGCTACAAGAAATAGAAGCGGAGCAGCAATGAAGAATGTACCAAAATCCGGGGGGAATTTTTTTTACTTGGAGATTCCGCTGCGTACGCTGCGTAAACGGTTAAAGTTTCGCAAAAGTCATGTATGAGAGTATTGTTACCCTTTTAAAGGTCTACAAAAAAGTCCGCGACAGCATATGTCTATATTTTAAGGTTAGCTCACTATATCATATTTTTTGCTAAAATTTTTTTCTAAAATAATGCATCAATTTGCGAAGCTATTTTCATAAATATGATATCAATCCTTATCCAAATAAATACATTATTTATCAAAAGTATTTCATTTTAAACAAAATTGCCCTTTACATCATTCAATTTAAAGAATATCTTATGAGATATCGCAGTTTTAACTAACCTATATAAACGAAGTAGCGGGTTAAAGAGAGCGTTAGGCCAAAGTAACTATTCCACGCGGACGAAGTCGCACGCAAAAGCTAGTTTGCATATATGGAGCTCGCATGCCACTACTATTCACCAGTAACAGTAAAAGTGACTTACGTAAACTAACTTAATCTTACTTCATTTAATCGTTTTACAACGTTAAAGATTCATATAAATACGTATACAATGATAAACAAACCGTTAAACAGCCAGCACAGCCACGTGTGTACACAATACTCAACACTTCACCTGCTTACAATAACAATGTATCGATGTCAGTAAAAACAGTTATTTCTAAAAATCTGACTGAAGATCAAAGTAACAGAAACGATCGCTACTAATTTAGAATTGATTTAAACGTTCAGGACAATGTCGGGAATCCGACAACAGGATACGTCAATTCAAAATAGTTTGAAACTGATCACCTAATAGAGTAGGTTTACATTTTGCCATTTTCGCCAGATTTTGTATTAAATTATATTAAATGCGTGCATTTTTATGACCTTAATCATCCACTACCTAAACAAATTATCCAAAAATATTTTTGTTATTTTTTTATTTAGGTTATATTCGTATCAAATGCAAAATTTAAACAAAATTACGAATTTTGGCAGCTCTATCCACCAACATTGTTACAGGATTTTTAAAACTTGTAGTGAATTGAATTTGTGATTGAGGATTATTGATATGCACGGAATGGATTCGTCTTTAGACCTATAACTTTAAGTTCGATAAACTTTTTAATCGATCGAATGCTGTAATGTTGCCGTACAGTCCAATACCACTTACAATCGGCCACACTCAATTCTGAAGCATTGCAGTTTGGACCATAAACTGCCAACCATTAGTTTAGAGCTTTTTGGTATTTGGCCTCATTACCACAACACCACTAGCATCACTAGTACTCGTAGTAGGACAGATTGACAAAAGGAGCGCGTTTAAACAGGCCAATAATTAAGAGGCAACCCCGGATTTGGATTGCAAAAGACCAGAATGTCTGTCGCAGAACAGCTCTACGAGTATATTAACGTAAGACTTCGATCGGTTGAGGTGTTCATTAATCATATCAGGCCTCCCTGTAGTACTGTAAAGGAATTGGCATGTCTTGGCATGCGTAGTGTAGGATGCCATCTGGCTCGAAGGACGGATGACTTGCATAAGGTTGCTGTCTACATTCTGATAACACTTTCAAATCGGTATTTTTCCCATCACTAGCGTCACTAGTGGCAGGACAAAGTGACAAAGGAGCGCGTCTAAACAGGCCATTAATAAGGAGGCGGCCGCGGATACGGCGGCACTTCCGCTGCATTCCGGGAACGGACGGGAATAGCTCCCGAGCGATGCTCAACGAGACACCAAACTATGTTGGTGTTGTAATTGTTGGTGGTTGTTTTTGATAATGTTTATTAAAAATAGAAACTAAATTAGCAATCGAAGATTTTTGTTATGAATTCACAACCAGACCTGTCACATGATGGTCAGGTCAGTCATACGACTGCTCATGACATCAGATACTGACAAATATCAATGGCTATAGATAGGAATTAATTTCTTTTACCATTCCCCTTTCCCTTCATCTAATGCGTTGTTAAATCTCTTGTACACAGTATTTTAACTAGCCAGTGTGCTCTCATCCCAAAGCAGAGAAGTGCAGTACACTCCTGTTTCACGAGATGACATCTGACACTTCGTAAATTGTTGTAGTAGTAGTGTAGAGGAACACCGTCTTTCCGCCTTAACTTTACAGTTTCACCAGGCTAGAGATTTACATAATACATTTAAAAAATACTCTGAGCAATACAAACTTACATTCACACAAATATTGAGCGAATGGGGATCGGTACTGGAACCTTTGGTGAAGTAGCCGACTTCTCAACCATAACAACGAAGCGGTCGTGAACAATGTTTTATTTAAAAAAAATCACATAGCTTATTAACAATAAACTGGCCCATTCTACGAAACGTTCACTATGGACCTGATATATCAAAGACTTCACAGGATTATAACAAATAAGAATGCACTCAGAGACACCTTTATCATAAAACCGGCCGAAGGTGGCAATTTGGTCCTTCTATATCTGTTTACACTGTATCATCACATTTTGTTGAGACAGCAATATAATTCCCATGGAGTGTAACAAAGACGGAGAGAGGCGGCAAAGACCACCTTGTTAGTAGTAATCGGTTTATGGGTCTTGTCAAAAAATTAACTTATTATAAATTATAAATGGGGCTTAAAGTAGAGACATGGCTAAGGACATTGTCGATATAAATTTAACTCATATATAAATTGAAATGATAAAAATCTTTTTTGAGCTTTGAAAAAATAAACTTTTAGTACTTACATTATGATATCAGTTACAAAATCAACAACTTGGTCATCAACTCACTCGCTCGCTTTGGGTTTGTCCCGTTTGGCACTTCTCATAATTTAAACAAAACCAATACAAGATTGTGATACGTAGTTGTTGTATTAATGGTTAATAAACAAAGAGGAAAAAGAAACATATACATATGTGGAACGCAGTTTAGTAGGTAACGACCTAACTAAATTTAATTGTTGTTACGTTTTTGTAGCTGATTATACACTAATATAACGGTTTTAAATAACAATAAAACCGATATTATGTGCCGAGAAGGAAAACATACAGCATTATTATGAAGAAAGCAGTGTGTACTTACTACAATTCCATACAAACCATAGACAAATTGTCTATACTTTAGTTCCCTATGTAGACGTCAGGTGCGCCATTGATATCCAGCAAGTGCGCGGGAGCCATATTTCCGACTCATAGTCTTCACCAGGAAGCCCTTCCTGTAATGCTGTATGTTTTCCTTCTCGGCACATAATATCGGTTTTATTGTTATTTAAAACGTTATATTGATGTGCCTCCGGAAACATACAGCATTATTATGAAGATGTGTTTTATCTGCTGGTGTCATTAAAACAACGCTATGATGATTTCAAAATAAATTATAATTAAGAGATTAAACAAGTCATTTAGGGAACTTAAACCAATCTTAAAGAAAACAAAAAACAAATGTTAACTTACAAATGAAGTGTCTCGTTTAAATATATTATTAATTATTTTTAGGTACTAGTTTAATCACATTGGACTAAAAGAATTAAAAAATGAGTTGACTGAATTAATGTTATTTTTTGGCAGATCAATCATCTTACAATAGTGCTTAAAAAATGTATTGGATGATTTCCAATTTCCCCGCAAAAGTATTTCATCAACAGGTTGGTTATCTACCCAGTTAAAGGATGCCACAGCTGATCTGCAGCTACCTGGAGGTGCATTAATGCCACTCTCTCGGAGCACTGAACGAACCCAATTTCCAATAACGGTACGTGACGCTGGTTTTACTGTTCCAAAAATAGATATAAAAAGGGTATTTAAATTATGTACCTCTGACCTTCTAGTTTTCACCTTATCTAAGTAGTTCTTAAGTAAGGTTACTGGACAAATGTTCTTATTATCGTGCATTGATAACATCCAGGCAGATTGCCTTTGTGAGTGAGTATCGGTTTTCGACCCAAACACTGGTATAAGAAAAATTTTAGACCCCCGGTCAAAGAAACTATCACTAGCGATTCTAAGAAGCGTAAGGTCGTGGACTCTACGTCCTGAAGCTAACAGCAAAACTATTGCTGTCCTACGTGCTAGCTCAAAAATTGTATCTTTAGGAGGATTTCTTGAGAGCCAGTCTAAAACAACTCTCGGGTCCCATGTGAATGCTACTTTGACTGGTTTTGGGTTAGCTGTGCTTATGGCTTTGAGTGCATGTTTAATTAAGAAATAAGAGAATGTGGGTTGCTCTGTATGGGGTCCACAGTATGTTATTACTGCAGATTTGTGAACTAAAATTGTACTGTAGGATAATTTTGTTTTGAGAAAAAGGTCTAATAAAAATTGGGCTATGTCGGAAGGTTTTGGTGATTTAGCATTCACTCCAAGCTAGCACACCATGCAAGCCATCTTCTAACGGCTGGTAAATATGTAGTTAGCGTGGATTGACGCCAACTATTTTTTAATAACTCCTTCTCTTCTACCGACCACCTCTTCATATCTTCGCCCCACCCAATTTTCCATACTTTGAGGGTCAACATTTGTACTTGTGGTGGGGGCTGTGACGTCATCATGTCTACTAAGGTTTCCGATAGATTCTGAATCTCGTACGGAAAGTCCAGGGCTCGTGATTTTATATCTTGCAGCCAGAACGCCGCGTCCACTCTGGTGCTACCAAAAGGTAAGTGCCCTTGGCATTGTTCAAATGCGCTAGAACTCTTGGCAGAAGACTCGGAGGTGGGAATACCCATGCTAGGTTGTAGTCCCAAGGTTTGCTGAAAGCATCTATATATTTCGCGGATTGATCTTTGCAGTCTATCGAGACGTAATTCGGTACTATTGCCGTTTTTTTGATGCAAACAGATCTATCTCCGGGTGCCCCCATTTGTTGAACACTTCCTCTGTCGCTTGGGGTAACAGATGCCACTCCGCTGGTTGCTTCCCTCGTGATAATCTGTCGGCTATTGTGTTGTATCTTCCCGGGATAAAAGGCGGACACTTCTATGTCGAATTTGTGGGTGAGGCTGAATAGCTGAAATGTTAAATCTAGCATGGCTAATGATTTTGTTCCTCCTTCGTTTCGGATGTAAGCTATTAGGGTTCGGTTGTCGGATTGGATCAAGACATGTGTGTGCTGAAGCACTCTCACGTTTCTCTTGATGGCTGCTATCACCGCAAATAGCTCTTTTCTGTTGCTGTGCCATCTCTTTTGCTTCGTCGACCACGATCCCGACATCAGTATCCTGTCTAAATGGCGCCCCACCCAACATCTGACGCGTCTGTCGCCAGAAAATGTGTCGCGACTTTGCCGTGTATTGGAATCGCGTGATGGGTCGCTCCGGCCACCACATCATCTCCTGTTCTACAGGTTGAGAGACGATTTGAGTCTGACGTGGTCTTTTCTGTTGAAACGTCGCAAAAATATTTGCATTTGCCGACAATGTAGTCTTCCTCTTGGTATGACAAAGTTTGCGAAGTTTAACTGACCTAGTAGGCTTGTAATTGTCGCAGACTGATCGTGCGTCGTTCCAATGTGCGATCCAACGTTTCGTTGATTGCCCGCACTTTCTTCACTGGCAACGCCATCAATTTGTCGCTGTTTGCCAACGGATTCCAAGATATTCTAAGTCTTTCGTTGGTGTCAGAATCGACTTCTCGTAGTTTACTTGCCAACCCAAACATTCCAAGTGTCTCACGGCTTCCGCAGCCTGAAGACATAACTTGGTGTGGTCCCTGTGGACCAAGAGGAAGTCGTCTAGGTAGACTAGCACTCGAAACCTCTTGCACGCAGGGTCTCCGCGACCCAGCATGTTACTGACGCGAAAAGATGTGGTGCCGACGCCAAACCGAAAGGGAGGCAAGTCATTTGGTATAGCTGACCCTGAAAACTGATCCTTAAAAAGGTCGATGGCACTCCGAAATAGGAAGATGAAAGTAAGCCTGGGAGATGTCCAGTTTGACCATCCAGTCTCCTGGTTGCAGGAAGTCTGGTACTGCAGTGTGGGAAATCAACTGGAAATGTTTTGTTTTACATACTGGTTTAGTGCCCTGAGATCGACTATTGGGCGCATAGTTCCATCGTTTTTCTTCCGCAGAAAAACTTTGGAAATAAAACTGGGCGTCTTGTTGAGTACCGGCACCAACACCTCTTGATCCAAGAGTGTTTGAATCGTTGAAGTCATGGATGGGGATATTATGGTGGCGTAATAATTCATCACCATATTTGTTGGCATGATCAACGGAGGTTTTTTGAAGAATGGTATTCGGGAGCCTGTTATAACTGACATTATATGTTTGTTGGCACCCTGTGCCTGCATTGTGCAGTGAAGTTCTTCAGCCGACCCCCTTGAAATGAACCAGGTAGTCATTTCTTTTTGATGTTGTTGTTTCGAAAGGAATGCTTGTTGTTATTATTTTATTCTTGTAACTTTGTTTATTTGCATGTTTTTTAAAGTTGTCTTGGTTATGCGTATTCGACGTATGTTTTGTATGCTTGTGTTGAGTTGAGATACGTGACGTGGAGTTTGTTGATTCGTTGAACTTCCTTTTTAGCTGAGGTTTATCATATCTACTATGATGTGACTGCGATAAACCAAAAGTGGGGCCCCCAAGGGACTGAATAAGTGATCCTAGTTGTGGTTTATCAAATAAAAAATCTTCGCTGGGTGGAATATTTTCAAGAGCTGATTGAATATGTCTATCGGAAATTTCTGAAATCAACCTATGACGTCTTAGCTCAATACACTCAGCTCTTTTCCCACATACTATTTGTAACGTTTGCTCCGATAGCTTGTGGGAAGGGATGTTTTACCAAAAGTTTCATTTATTTTTTCGAAGAGGGTATTGAATTTAAATCATCTTGGTTTTTTTGAGCCCAATCTACAACACCTTGCAATCCGATTGTAACAGTTATTTTTGTTGTAATAAAGCGTTCGTTAAAGCGCAAGGATTAGTTCGTTAGGTGCTAGAAAATCTTTGCCTTACTCAGACACCCTAGCTCGTCGTTCACTTTTAGATTACAAAAACCCGGTTGTGCAATCATCTCACCTAATGTTTTGGAATACCGCACGTGACGCCACGATGGTGAATTAAATGTTGCAGTTCAATTAAAAGTTTTAATCTTTTTTCGTCGGCGGGTTTAATTAATTTTTGTCGTCGAACTCGGTACTGCATTCGCCTAATTCTAGGGTCTTTGCACAATTCGATAAAGGGTTTGATAAGAATTCAGCACTTCGTTGAACGACTGGTTCAGGTGTAATGACCTGGTTCGTCACGACATGTTGCTGCCTTAAATAATTCGTTATGGCACTGACCTGTTCGTATAACGATTCGATCTTCCGATCGACCGTTACCTGTCTTCCTTTCCTTCTTTTTTGAGGTGGTTCTTCTTCCTCGCATGATGTGCTGCTCTGGCTCGAGGATTTTCGCGATTCTTCATCAATGATCGCTGCAGACTCCTCCTCGTGCTCAGGATCCTTCTCAGCTTCCGACACGTTCGATAAATTCGACCTATCGCGAATATCGACTTTACCGGCGGTAGATGAAAACTCCATTTTTAAAAATAAAGAGAAAAAAAAATATTTAAATTTTTAGGTAAATTAATTTACAAACGCGTGAAATACTTCTACCACTAATTACAAAACGCGTTTTACTGTATCTGTGTTGCTTTGAATTTAGAAACTATATGAGAATAGTTGAGATATTTGTGGATTTTCGCCCGTCCGGCGCGAAAGTACACAACGCTATGAGTCGGAAATATGGCTCCCGCGCACTTGCTGGATATCAATGGCGCCACCTGACGTCTACATAGGGAACTAAAGTATAGACAATTTGTCTATGGTTTGTATGGAATTGTAGTAAGTACACACTGCTTTCTTCATAATAATGCTGTATGTTTTCCGGAGGCACATCAATATGTTAGATTTCATGTTCGAGCGAGTTGCCGACAAAAAAGAAGGTAAATCGAAAAGTGTCTCGACTCGACGTTGAAGTCAAATTAACTCATTAAAATTATTGTATTTTTGCAATTTAAAATAAACCGTACAGTAAGTATATATATTTCAAGTAACTACTTATAAAAGGCTTTTGCTTACATCCTTTTTTAAATCAACAGTCACCCGCATACTTGTCGCAGAAAAACAGTAGGAAATCTATTGTTTGTGGGGACAGTTAAAGGATATTTTGAATTTTGAAATTAAGTTATAAGCGTCAACAAAATGTTTATTCGAGGTAATAGGTATATTAATGTTAACATTGGCTATAATCCTACTACTATTATAAAGGCGAAAGTTTGTAAGTATGGATGTATGTATGGATGTTTGTTACTCTTTCACGTAAAAACTACTGAATGGATTTGAATGAAACTTTACCACAATATAGCTTATACATCAGAATAACACATAGGCTACAATTTTTGAGGTTTCTAATGTGAGGTCGTAAAAAAACACATTTTTTGCGCTTACATTGCAAACGCTGACTGAATCCTACAAGATAGATCAAAACAATTTACTACAGTATTGTACAACTTAAAAAGGTCTACAAAAAAGTCCGTGATGGTAAATGAACCTGAAGTCCACGCGAACGAAGTCGCGGGCAAAAGCTAGTATTAAATATTCCTGTGACATAGTCTCAGATTAAGCAAACACATTATAGCAGAGTTGCCACCAAATTAATAAGATTAATGACTAGTATCATGCTTGAAACAGCATGGTCAGTATTTGAATAAATAAGAAAAAATATCGATATCGATAGAGATATATTGCCGAATCACTATCCTGAGTACCTGCCTCCGATTTTGTGATTTATCTGCGGGCGAGAACTTTCGCGTTGCCCTTTGAATGCTGATGGCCTGGTACTGTGAATAAGTTGTCCAACACGTCCCATTTACTATTCAATCTCAACGACCCGTTTCCACAAACTAATGTTTCAGACGCGTACAAAATAGGCAACATTGATTTCACCACGATCGCCGTTGTACGCGTCGACGTAAAGAATCGATCACGGTTTTCCGCACGGATTTCTAATCGATTTTTTGGTAATACACGTGACCGTCTCTGGCTCGGCATCGAGCAATTATTTGTAAATAATCGATGGAATTATCGGTAAAGATCGGGAGCGTGGCGGCCGCTCCCGCGCACCTGACACGTCACGGCCGCTGTCGTGTTGCCCAGTGACGAATTGATTCCCTAACGTTGACGACTTCATCTGAATTACGTTGCAATAAAAACGTGTGATATTCCTACTATGTCGATTGACTTATATGCTATGGTTCCGAAACAGCTGAAAATAGTATTCTCCGACTCAAGATAATAATTTTTCGTTAACCCATCCGATGGCCAATCATATATGATTAATTACGCATGTTTAAGCCCAAAGATTATAGAAATCATGTTTTTCAGAGATCATATACTAATCCAAGCAGACTTAACCGAAAATACCTTGAAGTACAAAATAACTATGTGGGGTAAGGATCTTCCGAGAAATTCAAACGTTTTAAGTTTTAAATATATTTTTTTAAAATTACAAGTTTAAATTCAACAATTTTGCGACAGCTATGATAACCATTTTTTTCATGGTGTCAAATCTATCTAAGTTAACATAATCTACGCTCATCCTGAAGCTTCAAATATTTACCTTCTCTACAACTCCTTATACCATATTTTTGTTGTTTATCGTTCGATTGGGATCGTATGATATAAAATGGAGATATACCATCATCCATTGTACTGCTACAAACTATATACATGAAACTAGCGACACTAATAACTTAATACATTATACTTTTCGAAAGAAAAATATTTATTCTCATTATGAATTCCGTCCGACATCAATAACATTTATTGTGATATAAAGAAGGAGAAAATTACTAAATGGGCCCTGGACCAGTAGAGGCCCTTTATTTGTCTAAGTCCACGGTGATATATCACTTATGGGCCACCGAGGCCGCAGACCATATAGTTCTGACGAAATTGAACTTTTTTTGTGTTGCATTAGATCATAATTTATATATATTATTAAAAAATATACTGTTGAATTCACGTAGAACATATTTTATGGGGTGCCAATATTCATAAAAAGTTTATATTGCTTAACAATAAAAACCTTTTTTCAATACGCAAAAATGTATGGTATAATTCCATAATTCCTCTGTCTAAACACCCATGATAAACACGTAAAAAGTTACAACAACATGTTTCGCTGGTGATCTGGGGCACGGCAGTGCCCCCGCCAAGTCGAGCGCAAAGCAAACACTGCCGTACCATCCTTTACAGGATCCATTTCGCCGGATTTTTAGACCCCAATTTGAGAACCTTTGGATAATACCAGAATGCTGAAATTTTCGTCATCTAGTAAGATATAATAACCTACTTTAAATCCAAAATTTCAAGTCCGTAGGTCATTTATTCCCGACGCTAAGTGAAAGCAAAGTTTCGCATTTTCGACAAATAGACACTCACTCACTCACTCATGATCATCAAAATAGAACTAGAACTTCCCATTAACTCAGAGAGCTGAAATTTAGTACAGAGTTAGGGTTTAAAGGCAACATAAAGAGAAAACTATAAAAACTTGGATAATCGAAGATCTGGAGTACCTGGTGACCCAGATTAGATAACAAAATCATCAAAATAGAACTAGTATTTTCCATTAACTCAGAGAGCTGAAATTTGGTAAAGGGTTAGGGTTTAATGGTTACATAAAGGGAAAACTATAAAAACTTGGATAATCGAAGATGTGGAGTACCTGGTGACCCTGATTAGGTAACAAAAGAGCCCAGCCAAACTATAAGAGATTGACTTCAAACAATATATATTCAACATGGTGGGCCGCTTCATCCGGTGTCTAAAATCGGGGGCACGGTAGTGCCCCCGCCTAGTCGAGCGCGCGGGGATCTAACCCGGAATCCTTGGTGTAGTAGCCGACGTCTCAACACCCAATGGGTCGTCCAATATTCCTTTCAAGTTTCTACAAAAAGAAGTGAAATCAGAGACGTGCCAAGTCATTGAACATTATTTATATGTTATTGCCTTAATGAAGCCTACAATTGACTGTTTATTGAATCACCATTTTCCAAGTGGCAAAACTTATCGTCAATAGGTAGATGCTAGCGTTCTGATGACAGATTGGTGCAATGGTGTCATGTTGCGCCTGGTTTTGTATCCTTGTGTACTCTTCAACGGCCAACAACATTAACCATAATAATAAAATAATCGCAGTAAGGAACCTTAGACTTGGCACGTCTCTGTCTTGATTTCATTACTTTTTAGAGGTAATCAAGCAGCTCCATCGAGACTTGGCTAGATTTTTTACATAATGTTTTTGGTGGGATCTCACTTAAAGTTTATATTTAATATTGGTTAAGTGAAATCGGCTTTGTTACACATATTTTAAAGTTCGAATTGAAAATGTTCCGCTACACACTACCTCAAAGATGGCTATTTGAAATATGTAAGTATATTTTTGAAATTACAGTTTTTTTTGTATAAATGCACATATTAGGAATACAACGTGTATTATTCACACCTAATCACACCCGGGCGAAATTTACTTTTGACTCAAAGGGGGCAGGTGAAATATATTTAAATTCAAAATTTTGTTTTAAATGATATCTTCTTTTTAGAAGTTTTAGTTTAAGGATGGGTAACTTGTAATTGCTTGAAATACTTGGTTTTATCCATATTATTATAACTATTTATGACTTTCTCATCTAGGATTCCTGTATTTCTTGTATAGTACCAATGTCTGAAAATTACCGATTATTTTTTTAAATATTCGGTATTATTTATATTATTATTATATTGGTAGTATTTTTCTTAATTACCAAGTAAATCAGTGAAAAAATCTACTGTTCGTCAGTTAGCCACCTTTTTCGTTAAAAGGATTATGTGTCTGTGTATTTTTGAGCAATTTTTCAAGCAAGAGCTGGACACGAACAGCGGGGGGTGCCGACAAAGCGCGGCCCGGGAGCCCAAGCTCCCGACTGCGCGCGCGCATACCAATCTAACTCGATTACCTAATAAAATGACACTTTATTATCTACTACTTAGCACTCGTGGTGGGAGTAGTATTCAAAGATGCCAGCCCTGAACGTTGATTAATTTATGTTAGGAGTTTATTATTGCATGCGTATTTTATTTTAGGTTGAGAAAGTACGTGGTTTATACTGTATCTGTCATAAAATAAATTAAGTAGGTAGCTTTAAGGTCAACGAAATAAATGATAACATACAATTAACATTATCATTTGAAATGGTATTGTCTGTTGTTATAAATGAGGGCGGCCGTGTGACTTATTACCTGGTGAGGTGTGTGCTTTGTTGCCTATAATACCATAAAACATATTACTAATAGCGTAAGTCTCTTAGGAAACCAAAACAAATAATTTCAATTCCTTTCGCTAAAGAACCATCATATCAATATAGTATATACCGCCTAATCAATTTCAAAACTTAAAGGATCAATCTGTTAAGGTTTTTACACATTTGTGGCAAATGCTATTTTTATCAAATTGAAACTTTAAGTATATTTAAAAGGTATCTCTATAAATAAATTATTTCATGCTTTAAACGTGCACTTATTAACCAAACTGTAGTATCTTTTCATTGAAAACTCAAAACATTATGATTCTTACCTAAGTGATTACGTCTTCTGGTGTTTCTGCCAATGAACAGGGTTATTCCTGGTTTAGAAGGGTACAAGCAAATTTATAAATTTAGAAGGGTACAAGCAAATCTAACGAAAGCCGAGATTTTTAACTTGATTAGCGGTGGCGGGTCAGAATATGTTAATTAATCAATAAAATATAATAAGCAAAGCCTCGACACGCACATGGGGTCAGGGAGCCGTGACCGTGCTGACACCATGATTACAGATGAGACATTGCAGGAATTGATATTTCTTCAACCAATCCGTGCCGTTACCTTAAACCGTTGGAAATACTACTCGTATCTTAAGGCGGCACCCACTTAAGCTCAAAGGTCCAAAAGAAGTCCAAAAAGACCTAGGCTATGAAAAAATCTCACCAGAGTCATGAAATGTGCGTTGCAGGTCAGATAAGACAGCTCGAAAAATGTTTTCAATATCATAAAAAAAACATATTTAGCTTTAAAGTGCAAAAATGTACCTACATAAAAAGTTTAAAAAGTAGTCCAATCGGTTATGGCGCAACACGGATTATAAAGCGTCAAGCTCCAAAACAATGTTATTAACGAAATGATCCGGTAACGCTTTCAGTAATTTAACGGACATTACTGGTTATTGACTTATATTAAAATTGCGGCTACAGTAGTTTGTAAGAATATCATAAATTGCTACTTTTCCTTATATTTTTACATGGCATGACATGACATGGACATATAAAAATAGTCTTACTGAGAAAAAAAATATGTCAAAATTCGGCCAGTTATTTGTATGATGAGGAACAATATCGAAACATTTGGCTCGAATCTGTCAACAGAGCCAAGAAAATAAAACTGAAAAAACATGGCTTGTGTAAAATGGTGCAATAACCGAAATGATCGAAAGAAAAAATACCAGGAATAATTTTTCGTAGGTAAAATAACCTATTGAGAAGTATTAAAAAAACCTAGCAACCTACAAAACGGACTGAAACCCACCAAAAAACATTTTATGTTAAATGTTGAGCATTCATCTCACAGGGCAAACCTTATTTAGTTTCTTCCTGTGAGAAAAATATCAGAGCTCATGTAGAACCATGCTTCTGAATCTACACGGCCTAACTCTACCGGCCCTTACTTCAACAAATTCAACGTATATGAATAGCTTCACCGTTTACAGCACCTTTACCCAACTTAGCGATTAAAATTATGTTTCTTAATTTGATAGCATTGTTTTTACATCTGTTGATTTTTGAATATAATGATCCTTCTTATTCAAAATTTATGGTATTCCTGTAGCGGGGCTAGGATTTTGGTCTGCGCCCACAGCGGTCGCGGTCTATTGTCTACCCACATGCGATCGGTACGCGCAGACGTGACGTCACAAAAAGCAAATATGGTTACCTAATTATTTTGGAAAAATTAAATAGATACTGGTTTAAAACAGCAAAGCCACATAGGCTAATATTTTGTATATGCAAAACCGGGTATTCTTGGTTTCCTAATTATCTTTTCGTATTTATTTATATTATTGCCTATGTCAGTTGGAATGTAAATTTGCTTTATACTGATACTGGTAAAGATTGAAACAGATCATCATAAGTCGTAGATCCTAACCCTATCTGTACACTAAATTACACATTTCACCCTAATATAATAAAAGCCTTCTTAAAGCCTTGTTCAATTCACTTAGTTTATATCCGTAATTATGAAGGTTGTCTTTTAAAAAATGTTTTTTTTTCTTACACCAAGTTACCTACATAGCCTAAAAGATAACAAAACATCCTCACAATTAAAGATTATATAATATATTTATGCATTATACGGGTTACTTTAACCACAAAGATCGCTCAAATCCCTAAATCCTCGCAGGACTTCATTCTTCAAACGTCAAACGCGATTCGCCTCTAAATAGGGTAAACACACACATTAGCGGTCAATTGGACATGCCCACAATTAGATGTGTCCGGTGCGTAGCCTATTACCCTGTTCTTGGTACCAAGGATTAACGGGGAACGACTTGTGTGGCGTAAAGCCCAGTTCCGTCCGGATGTAAAAGGATTTCAAAGGACTACGTGGACCAACTATAAATAGGGCCGCTCGAATATTACTGCGATTGTGAAGTGTTGTACGCAAAAAGAAAGTTGGCTTTTTATAATTGCGCTGTAGTTTCGTTCGCTTATTTCCGTCAATACATTATTGATTTCCGTGAATATTAAAAATATATAGGTGTGTTAGGACATATGTTATCCATGTCAAGTACCCCAATTACTGTATCCACATTATGAAGAAACAAAAACCTTTAATAAGATTTGTGTTTTGTTTTCTCTTGATTTACGTATGCCTAAACTTAAAATGTATTAATGTTTTGACACTTAAATTTAAATGAAAGCTTCTGTAACACAAAACCTCTTATGGGTCTCTATGAATGCATTTACGAAATTTTCTACTAAAAGTCACTCTAAATAACATATTGAGCTCGATTATAATAAAAACAAAGCTTAAAAATAAATAGAAACTATACCGTCACACTAGTTAAGCTATTCTTTCTTCGATAGTGTGACCAGTTATGAATTCAATCTTCTGCTATCAATTACATCCTCTTGAACAAACTTAACTAACAACTATCACACACAGGGGGTGTCTTAACCAATAATTTCCTCGTATTTATTCTTTCCAAATAACTATGTTTTTATTCCCTTACTTTAAATCAATATACAAAAATACTGCGGTGTTATTTGTTTACTTTTAGAAAATATAATGTGCGCAGAACCGATGGCCAATAGGCCGTAAAGGTTGTAGCATCGCGTCCACCTCCAACCAGATGAACCGATGACCGGCTTAAGTGGCGGGTAGCAGATGGATATCGACACCTACGGATAGGTCCGCGTGGAAATCATAAGGAAATGCCTTCGTTTAGCAATTGACATTTTAGGTGTAATGATGATGATAATGATAAATGTTTATTAAAACTTTGTACATTTAAGAGTTTGCTTTGAACTGCGTGCGTTTGACAGTTGGAGCACTACTGTAAAATCTGTCAACACGCGTTAATTTTGTGGGACAGCCTGTATTTGTAACAATTAAACACTGGAGTGAATGCTAGCGTGCACAACGAAGATTCATAAAACCATGGACTGGCAACACAGTAAAGAAAGCTCGGACGCTGTGGGCGTGAGAACCTGCCCGCGCCACACGCTTTACTTAAACACGTACTGGTGAAAGCATTTCTTCATAGAAATCTACAAAAATTACGGCAGGCTTATGAGACTTTGCTGCAAAATCCCCATATTGTTATTCCTCAGCTTTAAAGTTTACCGCTATCAGCAATTTGTCTGAAAGGAAAGATAATTTTGTCTACTGGAAGCATCAGGCGGTCGTTCCATATAGCTTGACTAAAGATTTTTTATGTTATAAGTGTACAGGACTGTCAGGACGCTCTCCTGATGGTTAATGATACGCCTATCCATGACAGAGATGTTTTTCGTCCGAGATCTCGCGAGAACGAGATTACATTATAAGTCTCCATCTACGCCACCCTGCGCCCGTCACCCGTGACAACAGATGTTAATTCTCTGATACCCGGTAATATCACTAGCTACAGTGCCCTCGTCCCGAAACACACAAGTGCATAGCACTCCCGTTTCACAGAACGATATCTGGCACTGCGGTGGTACCTGCCTAGACAACTCAGTATCGAGAGATCGTAGAGCCGTTAAGAAACTACATATACCTGCTTATTCTTATGATCTACACATCAATCTGATTATACGTAGCTCAATTTGACAGCCCGTGATAGTCCAGTGCTATGCATACAGCCTCCTCTACGAAAAGAAAGATTTTTCCATGATTTTCACACTAAGCAGACGGGTTTGAGATAGCAAGCGTACTACACATATAACATAACATACAAGTACAGTAATTCGCAAATATTAACAGTATACAAAAGCAACAAAAATAATGAATGTATCGAAAATGTGCACGATGCTTTACCCGTTACAGGTTTTAAAATGTTATAGGTAGAGAGGTATTATATAAAAATATTACTAGTATAAACCCGATATCTATCTTCGTAGTACCCAAAATTTACCTACTTAACCCAATGAACGCCGGCAATCCAGACATAATACAAAATCTATTGTGTCGGGCGCTTCAAGGCGTCATTGGCGCTTAAAGGGTTAAACTCAAGTTATTAGCATTATTTTATTAAAAATTATGTGTAACTTTCATTCCCATTACTGGCATTCTAATCCCGTGTTACCGCGGCCTCGTGTGAACTAGAGACAAAAGTACTCCCAGACCAAATGAGCCCCGATCCTTATCACTTACTACTCTCGCATGGTGGTGACTAATTACCTTTGCTCGCCATACCATGAATTACCCCATTTAAATACACTTCTTACAACACTGATAACGTTGTTTGATTAAAATATTGTTACATTTAAAGTTTACAAATACTCGTTTTATATTTTTATGCTCCGTTTTATTATTGTCTTACTTTTGTCTGTGATTTATAGTCCCAAAGGTGATTTTTTTGCTGATGGCCTTCACAAAGTATTGTTTTAAAGATTCGCTATCCGCTCACATGAAATGAACGAAATTCTACTCTTGCATGAAAGCAGATCTAGAAATCTAACTCCTCAGTCTGCCTGTAACTACGGTAACTTAAAAAAATACCCTAAAGACAATAAATAAAAAATATTTAAATATGATGTCATTTTCTGTAAATTTAAGTTCAGTTTCATTCAATATAGCTATGAGTATATAATTCTAGAAGCTTCTGACCCCAAATCATCGGTCCTCCATGATATTATATGCGCATTAAACTTCAGTTTGGTATCTCCTTACTTAAAATCTTGCTTATCAACATGCTATTATATAGTATCCATTGACTCCTATGTAATAGTTACGCGGAACTTTTAAGCTTTTGAAAGTAATAAGTGATCACGAGCGTAACAAACAAGCGGCTTCCCATAGTTCCATCGCTTGTATTTCCGAGTACAATCATCATCTCGAGACTTCCCTACGGTCGGGTTCGAATCCACTGCTCCTTTTAATTGGCAGCTCCTGAGAACGCGTACTTAATTGTCGGTTAAGCCCCGGCACGTATTATATCTGGACATCGAATGCACTCTAGCGCCGGCATTAGGGGCGTTACTAGCATTTCCATGTGCATACGTATGAATGATAATTCGCGCTTACGTGAGCTTTCCCACTCTTAATTAATGCGATACATTTGAAAGGCCAACTCTAATGCACTTATTATTGCAACAATGTTTTTATAGACACTGACCAAACTTTATCTAAGTCATTTTTTATCCAAGGAAAGGACAACCAGTACGCTCACCAGGTAAGTAAGACACCTGCTCATAACAGATATAGACTATTGATCTTATGTATACTGTATATAAAAATACGAAAGTTTAACAGAAAAAAGTCCAATTTACATCCACAAACTGTCGATAAATATAAACAGATGAGTCCACCATCCTAGGCATTTTTGTACGGGAGAGCTTTAGAATTGATTTATCTTACATCCCCAATTAAATCCTGCTGAGCATCTAAGGTCAGATTGGAATAAATTATTCCCGACCTCTTCGAGACACCCCGTTTGCCTGAAGAGCTGACTACGGGCGGTATCTTCCCTGGCGGTCTGGAAAACTATGAACAGACTGCGGGCAGGTGTTGGCCGGTGCTGTGAAAATCGGATAAGATGGCGATATTCCAGAATTATATATTCTTTCGACGTGTGCTCCTCAGACAATGAACACCTACTGTCTTGCCCGAACTGTCCATCTTCGTATGGTTTCTGGGACATCTGATGACAAATGAAAAAGCGATTATAGTGGACTAATATGGTCGCATTACCATATTTAATTGTAAATCCATATCGATCGATAAGAAGAACACGAAGCAGTGTAAATCGTGCCTGAAAGCCAGAAAAAGCTGCCTTAGCCTTCCCGTAAAACTGTTAAGCCATAACAAAATCAGCGAAAAGTCAATCCATATAAAAATGCCGCGGGCATTTCGGGCCGCGATTGTTCGCCGATCGTGGCCGCGCACCATGACGAATCAATTAACAGCACTAACGAATGCTGTCGGACGTGCACTATTTATGTTTCCTCACAGTCGCACTGTAAATATTTAGTTCTGGGGGCGTCTGGCGTCGGCTTATCGAGCGATTTCACGCGCGACCCTCTTGCCGACAAACATTGATTGGAACGTTGCACCTATGGTTTTCATCGGTTTATTTATCTACAGGCGATCGTAGATAGCACGTGGTACTGTGATAGCGCTGGGACTCCGTAAATCAAGTATGGCCAGTCGCGTGCGTGGGCACCGACAGGTGATCTCCGTTGATTATCAGCTAATTTATACGCACCGCTCAACTCCTGTTCACATATTATATTATTCATTTCGACAACGCAAACGAGCTCGCTAAATATAGAGAGCGGCATTCCAACAACGCGCCTTGTTCTCGGTCAACTGTCGAATTGTTTTATTAGACTTTTTCGATTGCAATTTCTTATTTTTAAATGCCACTTGTTTGGCGACGCAGCTCTATTTGGAGCAATGTATGTTGTTACCTGGGTGATGTCACGGCCATGCCATCATCTGTGGCCCGTTTTGGTAAGTTTACGATCGACACCTCCACATGTAAGCAGAGGTTCATTCACCGGCAAATGCGAAGATCATTGTCAGAGAAGACTTACGTGTCTATGCGATCACGTCAATGATATTAAGTTAATTTACAAAACTTGCTTGTAGATAATGTCAAAATTGCCTTTGTAATCCTAACATATATAATTGGACTATGAATTTGATTGTTCGAATGATATCATCTTTATGAACCTTTCATTGAGCTTTAAAGATGTGTTATGTTGAGAGTAACATATATCTATTATATATTAAGGATCAATATACTTGTTCGCTAACTTATGCGACAGCATACGTTTAGTCACTAAGTTAACATAGGTAATAGTGTCATTTACCTCTTACCATATCAAAATAGATAGTCCTAAATTTGCAATAATTTATAAATGTATACTCGTCCCTTTCCTTAAGAATTTAGATATATGAAATGATATAATTGGGTATATGCACGTGTACGTCCTTTTGTACAGCCTTGGGAGTTGTATTGTTGTAGGTAGTAGTTCAAGTTATCAACAAAAAGTCATTCTTGTTTTCTATTAGTGATGCAAAAATGTTTACTTCTACATTCAACCACCAATTTAACTACCGGTGAATATTATTTTCCATTTTCTACCAGTGAGTAAAAAATATTCCACCGGCAACTTTTCGTTTGAAAGACGGACCAAGAGACACATTTTCATATTTATAATATTAGTATGGAGTATGGATGAAGCTGTGCTTGGCCATATTTGGGATTAAATCTGAAATATGTACAGGCAGTCGTGAAAATAGTTAAGTGAGGGGTAGATCCGAATGGCAAAGGAAGCTCCCAATCCCGGGGGACAGATGACTTGTAAAAGGACGCTTATAGAGGCTGTCTGGGAACATCATGGAAATATCAGAATATCTGTATTTCTCATACAAAACTACTCGTTTAGACAGCATTTAAAAAATTAAAACGTTTACAGTTAAATTTATTCATTATTATTGTGTGAAAATACTTTTAAGTATTCTTCGTTCACTACGCTATTCAAGTCACATGAACAAACTTATTTACGCTTCGCTTTATTTTTCCAAGCCTTGCGTTCAACACTATATTTATTCAAACTAAAGGTCACGCTAGGATATAACCCTTTTACAAGTAAACAAAGCCAGGGCACAGGTGCGTGTGAACACGCTGCGCGTGAAATTACTGTAAATCTACCATAAAAAGTAAATCTACCAAAAAAGTAAACCTACCAAATCTACCACAACCACTCCGGTGTGGTCTCGGGAAAAAATGGTGTTACGATTACACAAGCAATCAACCCCGCGCGATTCGCCACGGGACCTCCGGGCCCATCATCATTTGTCCCTCCTCCATTACCCTCAAGGGATGCCGCCATTTTTTGTCGCGGTCAAACAAATGGCCATGATGACTGTTTAGACTTTGATAATTTGGTTGCGAAATATGCCTTTAAAATGTAATTAGCGTCGAGTGAGCTTATTTGGCAATATCACAAGAAATATCAACACTTGGTGGAAGATTGTGCAGGTTGTCTTCATTCGAGTGATCGCAAATATTCTAGAAATATATACTTATTGGTTTGAATGTAGGTACTAGGGGATATAACTTTTCATAAAAAAATAATAATAATAAGATGACGATTTTAAAGTATCGGTAAACAAATGTTTAAATAAATATATTTTGAGGTGTATAGAACTTGTTTTGGGGGGGCAGTTTGTATTTATTTCGAGATAAGGTTGTCAATTGTGCCAATTTCAAAATACGTTATTGTGTCTCAATAGTAAAATTGTGCAGTCATTTGTTTTGTTTTATGATACCTAGACTTTAATTAGTCAGAGAGATCAGATTATTCATTCTACTAATCAATCGCCATTTTAAACCATTATAATTAACGTTGTAACTTTTTACTCGACTGTCCAAGGATGATTATGGTTTTCAAGCATATGTATGTATGTAGATATTTATGTTCCCTGCTGCATCCTAAATAAACTGTCGGATTTTATTAATATGAGGTGTCGTTAGATTTGACTTCATAGCGCGAGTGTCACTGAGTGCTATTGAGTTAACTGAAACTTCTTAAATTAAAGTAATGGCTAAAAAATAAACAAAATACCCAGCTGCTAAAAAACACCCACTGGAAAATTAAAAACCAGCTCTACCATATACAGTGCAAATATTATATAATTATGCATTCATGGTATTGCAACAAACAAATATTAAATACCTATATAAATGTACTGAAATAGTAAGCTAATATATGTGTCACACTAGTAATTTTTGAAATAAATATTGCCATTTGTTTGTCATGAAAAGTATATAATGTTTGCACAATATGATAGATTCAGTGGGCGTTTTTAGTAGTTGGGTATTTTTTCGTGTAAGTCTGCAGACGCCACGCACAAAATGAATCTTTAAGAAACCTTATCAGAGTTTTCAACAATAAAGCTATATTTATTTCTAAACTTTTATATTTAATTAATACAGAAAAATATTTTGTAGATACCCAGAAATTGCGTTTGGCCTTTCACTTTACAAGTTTTTACAAAGAATCTGAAAATGTAGACAACCCTAAAAAGTAGCTTTTGTATGATAATCCTGATATGTTCTTCGCTGATGCTAATCGACACCAAGGAAAAAGTCTTACACTTGCCCGAGGTTGCCCATTTAGAATACCTCGCATTGTGCAACCAAACACAATAGCCGATATAGAAATTAATGTTCGGATCAATGTCAACGAAATCTCGTTAAAATATTTTCGTTGTAATTTTGTTATGTCTTCGTACGTTAGTATTGTTGCAAAAATGTGTAAAAACCTCACCGAGGAATCCTTAATTTGTTTATTATCCTCGTGGCTGGCTGGACCACAAAAAGCACACAAAGGGTTTTGAAATGGCCATATTAAAAGTAATTTGAACAATATACAATCATTATTATAGATCTCTAATAAAACATAATATGGCTCAATTATTTGACAAAACTTTAATTAGCGTACCATGTAATAATTTTGATAAAAACTGTCCATATTTTTCATTTGACTTACTCAAAGGTACGTTTGACACGCCTATCAAGTCAAGAGTCGATTATTAATAAAGTATGATCTCAAATCTGCCTGCCAAGCATGGACGCTTGGCAGAGTATGGTAAAATACGATCGGTTAAATAAATTAACTACCCATAGTTCAAAACTTTCGGTGGCAATGATAGTATAATTGGCATGCTTATAATGTTATCTTGAACGTTGTATGGGTAAGGGGATGTGATTGTAATCGTAAAGAAAAATTTAAAGTCAGCTACTGCACCAAGTGTTCCAGATTAGATGCCCGAGCAAAACAAACATATGTGACCGATATGTTTTCCTTGTGAACATGTCTGATTGCATTGAACTGTTACAGAAAGAAAGAAAGAAAAAAATCATTATTCAAATAAATCTGTTACAGATACTTTTGAATCGTCAATTGTTATTATTATATTTTTTTTATGACTCTACCACCGGTTCAGAATAAGTAGGATCTTCGAGAAGAGCCGGCAAGAAACTCGATAGTCACTCTTTTAAACTTTTTATATCAGTGGTTACAGAGTTTGTCATTTAAAAGAGTTTTATCAATAACCGTTGTTCAATTTCATTTTTCGTTTTGTTTGGCGTTGTGTAATCCCCGGGCAGTACAAACTTTTGTGTACATGAACATGTCTGTTTGTATTATTCGGTGTTATCTATGTATCTAAATATTTACAAAAAAAGTATATGAGTATCCGTTGTTTAGCACCCATATTACAGGCTAAATGCTTAGTTTCGTGCTAGGTGGCGCCGTGTGAATGTCAATGGGTTTTATTTATTTAGGCTATTTTTACCTTCCAACCAAAATAGACAGTTTAAACCAAGTAGATCTCTCCACTGCCTTACCCACATTTTTTTGACACAAAAAGCGACTAATTAATTCCTCCAACTCGAAGGTAGGAATATTGTCAGTTCAAAAACAAGTCAACACGCCGGGGGTGGATCAAAGCGGGCTCGAGGCGCCAAGATCGCAACGATACCCACTAGAACAGTAATCGTCAATAAAATCTCAATTTAGATGGCAGCGATACCGCGTGAGTTACGGACGGACACGCGGCCGAACATGAAAACCTACTCGATCGAGGAATGCGCCCCTCCCTGCCTCTCACCGGGTCCTGACGAATTGACTCCAAAGTTTCCCTTTGACCATTTATTTTTCTAATACGCGCGATCATTCATTCATTGGAGCGAGTGCCCGTGACGTTTAACAATCAACCTCGTTTAAACGCTACCAGAATATTGAAGCTTATATACACAAGAAATTACTTACTCTAAAACTAAACAACTACTAACTTAGTATAAAATAAAAGATAGGATTCACTATGTATTCCTTGTACATATATTTTATAGTAAAAACATGTAACAGTTCTAAATAATTGTTGAATTATCAGAAGAAGGCCTTTACTATGTAAGCGAGAAATATCCTTTATCCAGTGTGAAATACTTTGAATGAAATTTAAATAGTCCTAATTAAATTAAAATTAACACCAGGTTTGAATGTGGTTCGCACGACACAAGGACCACATTTTCATAAATTTTTTTCTAATTATACTTTATTAAAAGTTTTATTTAGAATAATGAATAATGTGGTGGTAAGGTCAATGCGAGGGTACACAGTAACCCTTCGGCGCCGCGCGGGTCGCCTGCGCCCGCGCCGGGGACGTCGCCACTCCGAATTAATGACGGCTTGACGCCTCGCCGACAGCGGCACGCCTACGCCTATTTATAACACTGCCATAACAAGGGCGGCTAACTGACGAATTCCTATTTCAAGTTATCAAGAACAGCAATTGGCTAAATGATAATAGCAAAGGACCGAAATATCTGGCGGAGAGTGGGAACGACCTTTGTACAGCATCGTGCTGCAAAAAGTTAATGTTAAGATGTTTATACGCTCACCAATTACCCGGTGAACCTGAAAGGTCATACAGCAGTGGTCAGTTATAAAAAATGCGAAAGGTGGATAAGTAGACTTTCAAATAAAAATTTGTATACTAACTTGTGTTAATCTCAAAACATGTCTTACACATTATATACTCGTAACATGCAATTCAGCCCAAGCCAAGTGAAATATTGAGCCTTCAAATATTGAGAGAGACCTAATTCTGCAGAACTGTACTATATTATATAGCCGATATGGGAAATGACGTCACAAAAAATCGAAGAAGACTTAAAATTAGTGCTCGGCTCTAACTTAAAAATGTAAACTAGAAAGTTAGTAGCTTTTCGTCAGAGACGGCAGAATGGACCTTTTTGTCTTTTTTCCCCACCCCGCCAGTCACAGATAAGAAGTGGGCATTTAAAAAAAATTTGTCGAAAGTGATAAATGATGGATATAACTTTTATTTCAAATTAAATTAACGATCCGAACGGAACGTCTACCTTTTCTCACATTAGAGGGATCTTATCTGGAATGATTGCTTCCATTACCTTAGAGAACGGACACGTTGTTTTGTAAGGGGAAGATAAAGAGATTAATGCGTAAAGCAATTAATTTGATTGAGGTTGTTTTTTAATTAATTGTTTTTGTTCCCAATGTAGATTAGTGACGCATCGTGTATTATTAGTGTTGTAAAATTAGCAATTTCGATTTAACACCCTTCAGTATTTCTAAATAAAATATTTACCCTACTACCGGTATGTTTTCATGGTCAAAGACTAGTTATGGATGACTAAACCATAAACCATAAACAATCGATTTTCTATTGCCTTCCCGCATTAGTCTTTAGGATGTGCTTCTTGCTTTAAGTTGACACTAATAAATACAATGTCAGTTTCTTGCAGAAGACTGACGCCCTCACATACGATTTTATAATTTTGTAGTTAAGCAGAAGTATTTACGATTATCTAAAATGTTTTGGCGTGTGTGTTTTAGTTCCCACAGTGCGCTTTAATACATTTTCCATGTTCCAGTTAGCGCCTCATAAATTGATTAAGGGACCGCTCCGGCCCTCAGTTTTTGTTACCTCACAGGTATCGGTCAGCCGCGGAAGGTAAACCCACGATAAAATATTTAGTTCGAACTAATAATCTTCAGATAAATGAATCGCTCGAATGTTTAATCGGAAATTAAAAGTTTTAGGTAAGGTAGATATCAAACCCTTACAATGCATTTGGACATTTTCTCGTGTTATTCAGTGAAAGCGAAGATCCCATCTCGCTCACCTGATGGAAAGTGACGCTGGGCCTGCCAAAGTGACTAGTTTTTGACGACAGTGTCCTGCAGCCATCACTCAAGACGGAAGTATGTCTGTTGTATCTAATAGTTTCACTAGCTACAAAACATTTTTTACAAAACAGAGAGGAATTATTATTTACGAGACGATATTCGCACTGTAGTATCACCTTGTATTAATTAAGTTTAGAGACTAAGTTAATCCCAAGTTAAAAGACCACTACAAATGACGTGATACATATCAACATACATCCATAATCAAATGTTAATACCAATCAGTTTTCACACTATTTGTCATAATAGCATAAATAACAAAAGAAACGATTTTTCACCGTGATTCACTCTTATTATACAGTCTAAATCGATCTAGAAATCACATGTCGTATTAAACTCCCAGTCCTTTTTAACAAGCATTCGCAAGTTAAACTCTCAAATACGAGTACGAAGCAATATTGATATAATATTTAGTGTGCATTTCTTAGTTTGTTGGAACCGTCAAGCTGACGCGTTCAATTCATTGTCGGGTGCGTCTGTAAAATGTTTGCGTACAATTCTGTGGTTAGTCGTAAATCAAAATTAAATTCGACGCATAAAGAGACAACGAGGGCCAGCCAAGGTCGTGGGCGTCTGTGATGCGGCATTCTTATGCTAATCCATGCACCACATACGAACGGGTGGCCAAATTGTTATTTATATTGTCACCGCGCTCTTTATTGGAACCTACCAAACTCCGCTAAATTACTGGCTGACGTCATTGGCCTCGATAACATGTGCTTGATATCATTTTTGCTGAATCAGTTATTCCTATAATCACATTAAGCGATATTTCCTATACAATAAAACCAATTCTCCAATGTTGTTTTAATATGGCTCACATCGGAAAAGGTGTCATGATTTTACTACTTTCAGTATTATGGCGTAACCGTTTCATTATTTTACTACATTTTATAAAGTAAACGTACGTTTCACGTAATTTAGCGGGAATTTCATTTATAATGATTATCTGATGAAACTAAAAATAAATAAAGATATTTTTCTTTTTTGTAAATACATGCATATTACACATAGAAAATACACAGACTAATGGACACCGATATCAAATGCATGCACACAAATATATGCTAGTGAAGCGATCTCGAATCCTTCGTGTGTAGAAGAAGACTTCTCGACCATTACAAAATGCGTCGAAGAATTGTCAAGTCACTAGTAAATACGTTTTGTGGTGACGTATGGATACCCAGTGTATTCAACCAGACTATATTATCTACATATTTAAACCGTATACAACCCATAGAAAAAAGCGGCGCCAAAATAAGGTGGTGCACCGCCGAATGATTGCATGTATTTCGTTGCCTTCTACCACACGTCTCTTACAAAAGCAGAAACATCACAGTCATTCAACGATGCACAAATGGTATCATATGAGAACGATGTCCTCCATTGTTATGAAAATATTGTAGACCGCTTGGAACGCGTGATTGATGTTCACACGGTGAGTATTAACTGAAGCTTTTAGGGAAATCGCTTTCGCGCCACTAGGCAATTTCCGGGGGGGAAATTAGCTCACTCCATTTCGTTGGAGTAAGCGAAAAACGCGGGCAAAATGTAGATTGGCAGATATTGTGCAGTGACAATTACATCAAGTTGTTTCTCTATAATGTGTTTTCAGTATTTATTTATTTAGGTATTTATAAAACTTAGCACCTTCATTTTCATTTACTCGAGTTGTTAGCGGGAAAAACAAAAGACAATCTATTGTTTGTGGGACATTCGTTTCGGGACATTGAGTCTCAATTCAAACAAGCTGAGTTTTATAAGTCCAATGTATTATAAAAAAATGTTCAATTCAATTAATTTTACACATTGAAATAAATAATGCATAACTAACGGCTGGCCATAAATGGCTAACATTTTATTTAATAAAAATGAGGCAGACCTACGCTTTTTCTTACATACCAATAGAAATGAAGAAACTCAGATCGTATTGTTCAATAAACAAAACCGAGAAATCACGTTTATTATATTGTGAAGAAAGGATATTGCACTCTCACCTAATTCTGCCACCATAACAATGCTTTTTATGGTTACTCGTACGTCGGTAATACTATCTGTTCGTCTAGCATTAGGCGTACGTCCTTAAAACATCAAATTTATTAAGAAAGTCAATGTCCTGTAAGTAATGACTTAAATTTCTATAGCGGTTATTATAAGATTATTTTCTGAAAATCGAAAAGAACTAACGATAACTCGTGTTTTATCATCTGCCAACCAATGCTCAATGTAGTTACTATATTATTACCTACATGTCCTCAATGATTTAAAATCTTGATACAAGAATTTGCAATAAAATCGAAACCCCACATTAGGTACCTATATAAACACGATCTCTTTAAAATAAATTCCATGTTCCCAAGCTTAAGAGGCCTTTAAAAACACCCAATAACTTAATTAATAAAAGCAAGGGACCGGTCATAATTCACCAACGTCTCACCGAGTGCTTCTTAAGATTCTTTTATGCAAATATTGGTAAAAATATCTCGTTTCGGTGTTATAATTAATTGAGGGTTTGCTCGCCTTTGACGCGTTTAGGCATTAAACTGATGTATGAGGATAATCAGATCGTCTAATTATAATAAGTAGCTCGTAAATTATGACACCCTTTTTGTTTGCAAGTCTTTTTATAAGGGCTCTTACAGATTATTATGATAAAAGAAGCTGAGAATGGGAATGCAAATCATTGTATTACTTTGATTAAAACCAGCGTTGGGCTAGGGAGACTTCCATGTGTTGCCCGGTAAAACTGAAAAGGCTATCTGAGGCCAACAGCAGTAGTCAGTTCGAAAAAAAAGTGACTTCCATGATAATAGGTGTGTAGTTACGAATATCATCGTAGTAGGTAACTGATCTACAAAATATTTGTATCGTATAAATAATGACTCATAAATCAAAACCTTTAAAATTTAATGTACGCAATCAAATAAAATAAGTTATAAATGACCGTGCTCAGTGTTAATACTCATTTAAGATAATATATTTTTTACCACACAAAAATAAATGTCCACCTAATAAATCGTGGTGTACCTTATCGTCTTTCGAGACGGGACGGTAAGGACCAGATAAGGATGTGGGTCTGTTCGGAATCAGTTGTACGTGCAGGTTAACGCGAACGTTTGCGTTTCGTATAGCGTACTTTGGAGTCAAGGTAACGTGTGAAGATGTCGTTTTACGTCAGGGACTCGCGCAGGGGAGAACGCGCGCGACTCGAGCGTAATCGGCGTTGCATCTTAATTTAGTTGTCTTGTACTGTGGGAGGCGGTCACTGTGGGACATAAGGACCTAACCCACTGAGACGGGCGCGAACGACTGACTCATATATCGCTGTATTTATTAGATGCGAGAAAAAAACAATTTATAGCCTTAATTGGATACTTTGCTGGAAAGTGGAATATAGATTTTATACTAAGAGTTGATGTATTGACGGAATTGTTTAGAAATGCTTTACCTAAATTATTTTAATTACTGTTACTACACTTTGAACTTTTTTTTGTTTTGTATAATGTTAATTCGCAAGAGTTTATTCACCAGGTGAATAAAACACTTAAACACTTTATATATTAAACTTGAAACACCTGGGTGTATTAAAATTACGTGTGCCGTATATTTAGTTAACCTAGTAAATTTACTCTTAATATAAAATAGTAAGTTATCCATGCTTACCCAACGTACTAATTTCTCT
>PQWD01014888.1:0-13143 GCA_019425675.1 Leucinodes orbonalis
ATTACAATATACAGTACACATTAGCATTTACTTTAAGGTGCTTATAATTAATATTAGACAATTCGTAACATTCCAAATAAAATAATTAATACGAATATTTTATTTATTTTAAATATAATAAAAGCATTATACAAAAATATTAATATACAGATATGTGAATTCATCTGAGAACATAGAACTATAATAAGAGATATTATTGATATAATTATGTTTATTTGAACAGACCCTGCATGATTGCAGTTGTTTCGCTTGCATATGAAGCAGCGCGCATCGCTGTGCCTCTCCGCTCTTTCTACGGCAACTAGAGCAGTGCAGACTGAGTCTACTTGTGCTCTGTGTATACAGCCACGTAATAACATCCACAGTGCTGCCATCTGGAAAGTCATATAAAAGCTATTAATATGTTTGTGCACATCGATCTCCTGATTTCCTGAGTGAGCCGGTCAATACGAGTAGTCATTGATGGCTACTGTTCTGACCTCCAGCCTATTGACGCCGCGTTCATCAGGGATCGGTCCTATCCGCAACTCTATTTTTGCTACACATAAATGATTTGCTTATGCCCGTATCATTGGTATGCAGACGACAGCACAGTTACGGATAGATATTATCGGATGCAAGGGTCAGTAAGAAGAAACCCAGTCTTGTCGAGAGGCCATGGTAAGCCTTGTGGATGCGTCCCTTCAAGCAGTCTCCTCTTGGGTGATGCTAATCTGGTGACGTTCAACCACAGATTTCCAATACAGAGATGGGGCAAGCCGCGTTTTTAAGTGCGACAAATGTAAGCTCAACGAGCATACACTGGCTGCCAGTTTACGCTCTGTGTAAGTCGCGTCCAGACGCACGCATTTTAGAAGAAAATACCGTTTATTTTCCAAAATGCCGTCCTGTGCAATAGTAACATGCCATCATCGCAGTGATTTAGTAAATTTAGCAAATAATGGAATAACTTTTCACAGGTAGAACCGAAAACTTTGATTTATATAATTCAAAAAGGATATTAAACGAATCGTCCGTTTTTTATTCATGAAAATACATATCAATGTAAATTCTTTGTAACGATCTCGGTAGTTATATTACAATGCGGCTGTGCTAACTGTTCGTCGTCGCAATTCATAATATGCGCGCAATGGTTAGCGAACATTACTCGTGTTCCACTAGAACCATTATTCGGTAGTACGGCCCCTGACCGCGTCCGTTGGTACAAACGCCTAGTGAGAACCATTTTATCGACCCACCTATCGATTATTCGTATGCAGTCTTGTATGGAAGCGGAAGGTTTTTGTTTATTATTTTACGTTTGTATTTTTTTATATCCTCGATTCTACTAACAGTATTAAGAAATATTTTGAGGCTATTTATTTATATAAAGTTATTTATATCTTTTATTCGATATTTAAGTTTTGTTTGAAAAAATATAAGTACATAATAAGCGAACAAGTTGATAGAATCACGACGGCTATTGGCTTTTTTCAATGGTGACTGTGAACACGCCACGGCCATTTTTAATTTGTGAATGTGGTTGTAAGGATTTTATAAAATAATGAACAAATAGTGATTTATTTTATAACTTTTTAACATTTATCATTATATTATGTCTCCCTTTTCTGAAGCTATTCTATAGTAATAGTATCTAATATTTAAGGTTCCAGAAGATCAGCGTTGTAAGTTTTACGTTTATTATAACATGGAATAAGTAACCCTTTACAAGACAAATATTTATGTTAATTTTACCATATCTACTCGTACATACTCGTATCTGCCTTGGGTGTTGCTATTTAAAAAAATATATGTTTTCATTCTAAACATTATCTCTTGAAATGTAATTAAAATTTACTTTCGCTGTATTGATTTTTAGCGATGATATGATATACATACGTCGATCGATAATTATAGTTCTAATAAAATAATAAAGCTACGCGGCTTAATAATATTGTTTAATAATATTATTAAAGTTCCTCAACATTATTAATCACCAATAATATATTTCATTTAAAATTAACATTATTTCACGTAACCCCAAAATTAACAGTAGGATTTTATTTTGAATCTTCGTGCAGTAATAGAAAAAGTATCGATATCTATCGATATAACGCTTCCCCGCATGGATCACCGCGTTCAAGGTGTCCGTGATTGGGTAAACATTGACCAATGACGATTAATATTATTAAGTGTAAGTATTTTAATGTGTGTGTGTAAGTTGAAATTGCGACATTGGGTCTTCTTATAAACTTAGCGACTCGTCCGGTCTAATTGTTATTCCGATGTCTGTGCGTTCAACGCTACAAACCACAGGCGTGTCTGTTCTCCACGAAACGGAGCAAATTCGAGCTTGCTCCGACTTCCGGAATGTACCTGTCGCAGTGACTGATAGCCTAGAGCTTCTTGGTGTTCATCTCACTGACAATCTCAATTTCGGCCAATATATCGAGTCCAAAGCAAAGACTGCAGCAAAAAGCTTGGATCCAAGGTTAGGCGGTATTTCACCCCAGGACAGCTTCTAGCATTATATCAAGCCCAAGTCTGGTCTTGTATGAATACTGCTGCCACCTATGGATGGATCAGCCAAATACCAACTGCTGCTTTGAACTCGATTGAGCGGCGTGCTGAGCGCTCATTGGCGACCCTACTTGACTGACGCTAAGCTGCAAAGCCTCGAGCATCGTCGTAGAGTTGCACGGCTGTCGGTTTTTTACAGGCTACATTTCGGTGAGTGTGCGATGGAATTACACGCGTTAATTCCACCAGCCCGTTTTCACCATCGGATACAAGACGGAGGCGAGCGTTCCATCCTTACGTGGTAGACATTCCACACATCCGCACAGCCCGCTTTGGTGCCTCGTTCCTAATGCGCACCGCAAAGGAATGGAATTCTTTGCCTCCTTATGTGTTCCCGATCATTACAACCTGCCGTCTTCAAGGCAAGAGTGAATAGGCTGTTTCTAGGCAGGCATGATCCATGCTTCGGCCGCATCGTCACTTACCATAGGTGAGATGGCGTTCAAATGTCTGCCTATAAAGGTTATAAAAAAAAAAAATCTCCTTGTTGAGTAAATAAATACCTATCCACTGATATTCACACAGCGCCATCAAGCTTTAACTAAGCATTAGCCTGTATATGGGTTCTAAACAACGGATAATACATACAAACATAACTTGTCCTTTTTTCGTAAATACATACTTGCCCCTTTTTTTCGTAAATACATACATATTATACTTCAATAGACTTTACTAGAGAACGCGAAAACGGCTAAAAGTAAGTTTCAAAGATTCCCATTGTCTCGTTCGCTATTTTAACAGGATTCTGTATCAGAAACAGTAATTCTATGATCGATTAAATGCGCCATAAAATTAAAATTATGATACTAGGAGACATTAATTGAGCACATAACATTATTTTCTCCTTTGTAGGGTTTTACGCTTCAGAGGCGAGCTCAATGCACGTACTGTACTGTAATGTACTTACACGTCGTGTCATCAGGACTGGCAACCATTTTTAAACACCTATATTCTATAGACAATTTGCTGTCCGTGGTCGGTGGGGTCCAAAGTTGTGGACCCATTGTGCAGTAACCAATTTGATGGATGGCATTCGACCATACGGCCGGGAGCAATAGCTTGGTCGGAATAGCAGCTTAGGCAGCGCTGCTCGAAGCAACTCTCCGAGGATACTGAAAAAAATACAAGTTTATTTATTTATTATTTTATTTATTGGTATGCCAACAGCACATATACTTAACTAAGAATATATAATATTTAATTAATGTTCTAGTACATGCACCAATAACAGGTATACACAGCATCCTTTTGTAAGTAGTAACAAAGAGCAACAAGAAGATAACAAAGAAGTATTTAATATTCTTCGTTCCCATAGTTATATATAAAAATATAACTATGGGAACGAAGACTGCTTAGCAGGTAAGCTTAGCAGTTCTCTTTTGAATTTCTGGTAGGTGTCGTGGAAAATATCATATCAATCTTTGGGAAATTTTTACGATAGTAACTATATTCGTCATAAGATCTTGGTAGCGGGATAAGTTATTAGTCATTTGTTAAAATCGCTGGTCATCATTTAACGAAGTAGTATGGGTGTGGCGTATTAACTACAGGCCTCCACACAGATATAGAGCTCATGGCGTAGGAACTTAACCCCCCAAACAGGCCCAATGCGTTTTTTTTGCGGATGGACTTTTGCTCTTGAACGCAGATGGCGTTCATAACTTCGCAGAAGTGACGAGCGTAGATGACTCTCTAGCCAACAACCAATGCGGATTGTTATTATTAGACTACCATACCAGAGTATAGACGAATTCACGTGCAATTCGAAGTACGAAATCAGATTTTATTTTTAGACAATCAGATGATTCCACAGCGTCTAAGCAACTGGGTAAAAACGCACAAAGAGGACCCTCGGATCACGCAGCGACAAAAGACACTAGTCCAAGAAGGCAGTAAGTATATCATATGACCCATTAAAGCAGATATGCAATATTAGTTTATGTTACGAGTAGTTTTGTTTATGTATTTAGGAGGCGTTCAAGTAATCCGTAACGCAATTTGGGGGGAGGGGGGGTCTCGTAAAACGTTACGATGTGTTACAGGGGCGGAGGGGTCTTTCTTGCAATACGTTACGTAACATTGTTTTTTTTTAAATAAAAATTAGGGAATTAAAACTCCAAAATTGGCATCCCTTGTTTGTATTAGTCTGGTCGTCATTTTTTATTTGTTCTCGCAAGCTGCCAAACCTTTTTGTTATTATTTCACGGGGAATCCCTAGATTGTATTGTAAATAAAATCTGTAACAAACTTTTTTTGCGACTTAAGGGTAAAAATGGTCACTTTGGTTACGTAACGTTTAAAGAATGGGAGGGGGAGTACAGAAAAAAAATTACGTGCGTTACTAGGGGAGGAGGGGGGGTCAAAAATCTTCAAAAATTGCGTTACGTAGTACTTGAACACTCCCTTACTTACCTAATTGAATCTAAAAAGTTGTTTTTCCCACTGTAGTATGGACTTAATTTAATAAAAAAAAACAAATATTTTAAATAAAACTTAAAAAAGTTTAAATACATTTGTGCTTTATACGCTACAAGCGTACATTTGGGTTTACATTTAGCTGACAGCGCAAATGGATGTAAATCGTTTGAGAAAGTCCTTAATTGGTTAATACTTGGGAACGGAAAGGCAGTGAGCAGTACCCTCGTATTTGCTCATCAAGGCTCGTTCCACAAAACTAAAATGTTCGCACCTTACATACGATGAAAATAACATAACGTACCGACCGCCTGGCCATTTCGATTTCTCTCACCGTGAAATACTTGCTCCGGGAACCCTTAGCTTAATTAACAGTTTCCTTAATGATATGGAAAAGTTATGGTATCTGTAGGTGCTTATTTATTCTGATAACAGAACTCATAAATATTGCGAACCGACTTAACTGGACTAGGGAATTATGACTTTAATTTAAGGTGTAGCAAATCGAGAGGCGAACTCTACGTCTGAAGTACTTCAAGAACAAACATTTGACGGCGGATGCCGGTTCTTATTGTTAAATTACACAGAATCTTGGGATAATATGAGGCCAGTGTTACGAAGGCTGCACCTACAATTATAGGAGATTACCGGTTTTATCTGGACATCAATTTGTTGGTCGCACGTGTTCTAGGGCACTGCCATGTGTGCAGGCCCTAATGCGTCGTTCCCTTGTAATGGCCGCTTCGGAGTGCAGTTTACGTTTGTTTTAACCGCTTGCAATCATATGTCATTTTCTCGCATTTCGCGCCATTTTGCCGGCCATCATGGCCGTTCCGTACAGTTCTGCGCGTACGCCAGCCAATTATTGGAAGCGGAGATTCCGCTTTTGATGTATCGGCATGCCGCGCCCGCCAATTCAATATGCTCTGGTTTTCTTTAATATTTACAAAGCTTTAAGTATTATCGGTTTTTATAGCAGATTTATTTTTACATATGGAATGCTCTATGAAATGTTTCTGTCACCGGCAAGGTTTTAGAGGTTTCTACACCAGAGATAAACTGTATTATTTTACGCTTACATTTTCGTAAATTTATTGATTTGAAACGTATCATGGTAAATTTGAAATTTACGATATCCTTCCGCAAGATTCTAAAGTTTTGACCAATCAAAGAAGAGCTTCTAATTAACGCTTCTTTAAAATGCGGCAAATAATACACTGCTCTGTTAATGATCGATTTTGATATTACAAGGTATGTCATAGACAAAAGATCAGACAATCAGGCGTGCCGAACTATATATAAATTTATAAGTTTCGATTATCCCAGTACTTACACAATATTTCTTTATACTAATGCATGAAAAACATATTCATTCGAATAAATTACTTTATTATTTATAAATGTGTTTTATGCCAATATTTGTATTATATTTATTGGGGCAGAAACAATTTTTTGTTATAAAATTCTGAACAACGACAACGTTGTTACTACCAGTATTTTAGTTATGGTCACTAATATAGTACTACAAAACTTTCGTAGCTCTGTCATGTGGTAAATTTCACTCTTCATAGTTTCGGGTGGCTTCGGTAAAGTTGATCAGTTTGCGAAATGTAGGCGTACAATAATTATACAATTTTATTCTAGTGTAGACTCCTGCTGGCGAAAGTTTATTAATTCCCAGGATCTTAATCAATTTGCGGTACTTGTTATTTTCCGGTAACCATATCTACCCATACATGTTGGAATATTTTTTTAGGTCTGGATGACTAGAGTTGTTGGTATTATTATCCGAATTAAAGCTCTGCAGTTTGTATCTCGAGACAAATGGGTAGGTAATATCATATAAGAGTAGGAAAGGTGAAACTGGGTGAAACTTCGATAGGGAATTTGGTAGAAACATTTAAGGTACCTAACCTAAATCGAATGCTTTGAAAAATATATAGCAATATACGTGTCTCGTCTAGTGATGGTTAACTCGAGTACCTGACTCGAGTCAACTCGAGTTGGCCGTAATTCGAATCCATCGAGTTAAATTCTATCTAACTCGAGTTAGAAAACGAATGGAACCGATATAGGGCAAAGTTATCCGATCATTTAAGTGAGACTATATTCATTTCGTTCACTGATATTCATTCATTCAATATCAAAAAACAAGTGTCATTAGTGTAGATTTGAGGTTATCTTTAAAGTGCGGACTGCTATATAATTTCATAGTTTAATTTATAGTGAATATAATTTTTAATTAAAATTCGAGCCAAAAATACTTCAATTTCAAACAATAACTTTTTGTTTCTTTAGTTATAACTTCCCAATAATTATAAATAAATATATATTTGTCTATTCAAATTTTTGAAGTATTTATGTCAAACTGAGGGAATAATTTGGAAAAAAACTCGGACAAAAATTTACTTGTCCATCCAGTTAACTCGAGTTAGGTAATTCGAGTTCAACCCGAGTTACGTGGATTCTAACTCGGGTTGAATCGAGTTTTGTTTTTTACGAGTTGGCACATCACTAATCTCGTCAAAATTAAAATAAATCGTGCGTAAATACCGCCTGATAGAAACATTAAAAGTAGTTGGACGTGTGCGAAGTCTCGAGAATCTTACCTAATAAATTCCATTGAAAAATATTGATAAGGTAGCACTACGCAATAAGTTTTTCAATGTTTCGGCAGCCTAGTGATGCGTAAACGCGATGCGAGAAAGCGATGATAGGCGGTTGACATAATTGCGCGGCGGTTGCGTGCTCCTCTATTGTAATACCCCAGTTTTTGCTTCGCCCAATTAATTGCGTACAGACAGAACTTCATATTGAATAAGATAACATGGTTGTACATAAGTGTTTTATAAATTTGATGCCACTTTCTATCGTGGTTATGGCATCATGAACATGGCCATCGAATGTGGTAATATCCATTTTATTTTATATAAGACTAAGAAGGAGTGTAGAACTAGATAAGATTTGTTGTATATTTCTAGGTGGTAGACTCAGTACGAGTCGGGGTAAGGACACTGTAGCTGGTAAATTACCCGGTGCGCCATTCATTCATAATATGAATAGCGCCATTTTATGACGGCAAAATTACTTACCCACCTAATATAAAATAGAGCACATGTTTGAGACTACGAAAACAATGCAATTGACTGTGATTACTCATATCTAACTGTGTAAACAATAGAAATCGTCAATAAATCCTCTACAGTAGTTACTCATTCAGTTTTCTATCTACGTCCTAGGCTGAGGGCAATGTGATGAAATTACCTACTGCAATTGCCTGCCTGCATATAAGACATATTACGCTTTTCAGTAATTTTCTACCTGGTGACCAAGTAAAACTGAGCACTAGTTTCGTACAAGAATAAATTTGTAACAATGTCCTTTTAATAAAATAGAATTTTAAAGGTCAAAAATGGCTACGAATGTATCTATTGTGAAAATGGCTTCTTATGTCTAACCGCTTTTACTATTTAACGTCACCGAGAGGGGCATATACGTTGGTGCGAGTTTGAACCTGTAGGTTCAGGGTGGTAGGTACCTCAGATCGGAAGGCAACAGTCCACACCATGAGCCACCAACGCTCGCCAGTTTTGGTACGAGTATATAGGTAATTAGGGTAGCAATTACACTGCCTATCAACTATCGCAGTCCACTGCTGGACATAGGTCTCCCCCATTTCGCGCCAGATATCCCGGTCCTCCGCTTTCCTCATCCAGCCTCCACCAGCGACCTTTCGCAAGTCGTCGGTCCATCGGGCCGGAGGGCGTCCTACGCTACGCTTGCCGAGACGCGGTCTCCACTCCAGAACTCGTCTGCTCCAACGGCCATCGGTTCTGCGACATACGTGACCAGCCCACTGCCACTTCAACTTGCTGATCCGGCGGGCTATGTCGGTAACTTTAGTTCTCTTACGGATTAAATCATTTCTGATCTTATCCCTAAGAGAGACCCGAGCATAGCTCGCTCCATTGCGCGTTGAGTGACTTTGAACTTGTGAACCAATCCCGCAGTCAGTGTCCATGTCTCAGCTGCGTATGTAAGTACGGGTAGGACGCATTGCTCAAAGACTTTTGTCTTTAAGCATTGCGGAATCGTCGACGTGAAGACCTGACGTAACTTGCCGAATGCCGCCCAGCCCAACTGAATCCTCCTACTAGCTTCCCTCTCGAAATTGTGCCGGCCAAGTTGGATGGTTTGGCCCAAGTAAACGTATTCTTGCACAACTTCGAGAAGGATGCCATCGACGCATATCGGTTGTGGCATGACATGGTCATTGAACATGACTTTCGTCTTGTCCAAATTCATGCCAAGCCCAACTCGTCGGGAGGATTCATTTAGGCTATTCAACATCTCAGCAAGCTCTTCCGATGACTCTGCAACGATGACGATATCGTCAGCAAAGCGCAGATGAGAAATATACTCTCCATTGACGTTGACGCCTCGTTCAGACCAGTCCAGGGTCTTGAAGACATCCTCCAATGCGTTTGTAAACAGTTTCGGGGATATAACATCCCCCTGTCTCACACCACGACGCAATTGGATGGTCTTGTCCGCTGGTCTTGGATCTGAACGGTCATCGTCGCTGCGTTGGAGAGACACTTCATCACCTCGATATATCGCCAGTCGATACCGCATCGCTGCAGAGCCTCCAGAACAGCCCAGGTTTCAATGGAGTCGAAGGCTTTCTCGTAGTCCACAAATGCCATACACAGCGGCTGGTTATACTCTTCGGTCTTCTGTATAAGCTGCCGAACAGTATGGATGTGGTCCACGGTGCTGTAGCCTTTTCGAAACCCAGCCTGCTCCGGTGGTTGGAATTCGTCGAGTCTTATGGCGAGACGGTTCGCTACAACTCTGGAAAACAACTTATAGACGTGGCTCAGAAGCGCTATCGGTCTATAATTCTTCAAGAGAGTTTTATCACCCTTCTTGAAGAATAAGACGACGACGCTTCTGGACCACGCCTCCGGTGTAGTTCCCTGGTGGATGACGGCATTAAAGAGCTCAACTAATGCCCTAAGGACAGGCTGTCCACCGGATTTTAGGAGCTCTGTCGTAATACCGTCATCACCCGGGGCCTTCCCATTTCTAAGTTGCTCCAGTGCTGCACTAATCTCGCTAACGTCAATATCCGGGATATCTTGTGTACAATGGCGCCTTAGTGGGGCACGTGGATCTTCGGTGTCCTCGGTCTGTGGCTGATGAGCGCTCGATGAATACAGTCGTCCTAGAATTTCTCAACCTCTTCCAGGATCTGTGGGCGAGTTGTGAGCAATTGCCCATCTGCTGTCTTAAGCCTCACCAGATGGCTCCTCCCAAGTGGTTTTTGGAAAACTTTGGGACCCCTGTTGCGCTCAATAAGGTCCTTGATGAACCTTGTATTGAAACAGCGGAGGTCCCTGCGAACGAGTTTTCGTATCCGCTTGGAGAGAGCCTGATATTCCGGCGAAGCAACAGCAGCAGATGGCATCTCGCGTCTCAGCCTCATCAAATCCAGGGTTTCGGGAGAAAGTTTGGACGACTTCGCTCGTTTCATCGGCGGGAAATGCCTGCGACCCAGTTACACACCGTCTTCACCACGTTTTCGGTTATCTCATCCACGTCGCCAGTGGTTTCCAGCAAGTCGAATCGATTTTGAAGTTCCAATTGGAACTGTTCGGACCCATAGTGTATTTGGAGCGGCGTAGGTCTGAGAGTAGATTTTATTAAGCGAGACCTTTCGGTCTGAAAACATATATTTAAAGTGCCTCGGACAAGTCGGTGATCACTGCCGGTTTTAAACCTGTTGACCACTGAGACATCTTTAAATATATGTCGCTTATCCGCCATAATAAAATCTATCTCGTTCCTTGTCACAGTGTTCGGGCTCTGCCAGGTCCATCTTCTCTGAGGCTTCTTCTTGAAGAAAGAATTCATCAAGAAGAGCCCCTCCATTTCGAGGAAGTTGACCAGCATCTGCCCCTGTGATTCCTGCGCCCCAATCCATGAAGTCCGATTTTCGATTCGCCGCGTTCTTGTACTCCCACTTTAGCGTTGAAGTCCCCATAACAACATTGTAGAAGGTCGAAGTTGTGTGTATGGTGGCTATCCTCATACATGGCTTCAACCTCTTCGTCAGAGTGTGACGAGGTCGGCGCATATACCTGTACCACCTTCAGGGAGTACCTGTCGGTGAGTTTAAGTACAAGGTATGCTACCCGGTTCGACACACTACTGATTTCCACAACGTTGCTGACAAGGGACTTGTGAACGAGAAAACCACACCTTGGGAAACCCTATCACCTTCTCGGAAGTAGAGCAAGTGTCCAGAGTCCAGGGTCATCGTGTCCTCTCCCTCTCTTCGGACTTCAGATAACCCCAGTATGCTCCAGTTAATACGACTTAGCTCTTCTTCTAATTCGGAGAGGTGATGGTCCAGCCGCATCGTACGCCCATTGTACGTAGCCAGTGACAGTTGTTTGTAGCAGCCTACCGTAACCCGGGGATTCTTCGCACCCCCGCCCCACCGTGACCGCGACCGCTGCCGTGGTCGGGAATAGTGGGGCTGCCGGGAACTGGGGCCGATTCTTTGTGGCTTCTCATTGAGGGGTAAATGCCCGTAGTCACCACGCTGGGCAGCGGGTTGGTGACCGCAGTGTGAACCAGTACGCAGGATGGCGCTGCCCACCATCCGGTATTAGATCCCTTAGTCGGCTCCTACGACACCCTCGGGAAGAGTAGGGGTGGGGACACATGTATTCTATTCTGCGTCCCCCACACTGTGATTTATTTAATATTATTGGTGGGTAACTTTGGGTAACAGTAACCAAATCATCATCATCAGCTCATTAACGTCCTCACCGAGGGGCACGAGCTACCGTATAGGGTGATTAGGCCTTAGTCGTCCATGCGGCCCAGTGCGGATTGGACGACTTCACACACAACTTCGAATCTTTCGCAGGCGTGCATGAAGGTTTCCTCACGATGTTTTCCTTCACCGTAAGAGCGTCGAAAAATAAAAAAATATTAATCACCATACTTTAACAGCCTGTGCCAATCTAGAGAGACTAGCAGAATGTTGTCTTAGGGCCTCTTCATCATCTTATAAATATTATTAAAACGTCATAGCATATAGCGTCCTAAAGGTTTTCCCGCAAGCACAGCTATGGGGAGTTCGGGCCGCTACCAACCACGTGGGAAACTGTTGTTATATCTTCTAGTATTGTATATAATGTAGTATTATAATATACCATCAGGTTTGCCGTTTGATCGCATTTTCTTTTGAAGGCATTAATGTATAATTGCAGCATGCCATTTCTGAACGTAAGTTACCTATTTGCTTTCAGTTACGATATATCTACCGGATATTCGTACGCCGTTTATCGATTTACGTAACTAACGCCTAGATTGAGTTACCGAGATCGCTTCTTTAGACCATAAAATTGTTTTGCTTGACTTTTTTGTGAGAAATAAAAATAAACGATGCCCAGTCACGTACTTTTTAGTAAGAGAAAAACGCAATGGTGAATTGCGAGGCTTTTGATGAAACAATAATTCTACGCTAATTTGATTAAACGGTCTGCTATTGCGTATTATACATAACTACTAAAATAAGCTAAGATTTCCATTATAACAATATATTTTTTTATCATCATCAGCTCATCACGTTGTTTTGCCTTCACTGTAAGAGCGTCGGATAACGTACATATCTTTTAAAAATTCGAAAACACATTGGTACTGGCGTCATTTGAACCTCAGCCCTCCGGTAGGATGGCAACAGTTAACACCACTGAGCCACCGACGCTCTTATGTTATTTACTAATTATAGATATTATAAAATACCTAATATTTTAGAATTAAAATTTAATTTAAGTTTGTTTATAAATGGAAAACATTGTTTTTGAAAAAGATCAGACTTAAATGGACGACCATAAATATGCCCAGCCTTAAATGTGCACACTGCGCGGCACTTGCACATTTGCACACATCACACATCATGGCTATTATGAGATTGGTAACTAACCCCATGCGTCTATACCGGATTGCGATTGTTAACAATTATGATCCTAACACAGACTTGAGTGAGGTAGACATGGAAGAATTCTAGACTCTAAGTAATATTTTGATCCTAAATGAATTCTTTTTATAATAACATAGATTTAGGTTTATTACTTGTTCTTATCTATAGAT
>PQWD01014889.1:0-35314 GCA_019425675.1 Leucinodes orbonalis
AGTATGTCGGGCTGGGCCAAACCATCCAACTTTGCCGGCATATTTCGAGTGGGAGGCTAGTAGGAGGATTCAGTTGGGCTGGGCGGCATTCTGTAAGCTACGTCTTGTCCTAACGTTAACGATTCCGGAATGCCTAAAGACTAAAGTCTTTGACCAATACGTCCTACCCGTACATACGCAGCTGAGACAAGGACACTGACTGCGGGATTGGTTTACAAGTTCAAAGTCACGCAACACGCAATGGAGCGAGCTATGCTTTGGGTCTCTCTCAGGGAAGAAATGATTTAATCCGTAAGAGAACTAAAGTTACGGACATAGCCCGCTAGGTCAGCAAGATGAATTGGCAATGAGGTGGTCACGTATGTCGCAGAACCATGACCGTTGGAGCAGACGAGTTCTGGAGTAGGCGCAAAATGAACATGCTTGTCATACAAAACTGACCGAATTACACACTTTTGTTGTAAGCGAGACTCCGAATTTAGCTATAGTTAACTATAACGGGGTAAAATGTTTTCATTTTTATAAGGTTTAATTTTTTAAAGTCTCTGTTGAATACATATAATTTGAAGTGTTTAGATTCAATTTGTGCAGAATAATAAATTTTCCTCTATTTAAAATTAAGCAGAATGTTAATTATACAATTACATATTTTGTATTACATATTTTTCTAAATATTTAGGTTTTGTCTTGGACATTTCGATGAAAAATATTTATCATCATCATTACAGCCATATTACGTAACAAAGGTCTCCCTCCGAGATATTTTCGATATTCATATTAATGCCATATACATTCCAAGAGTTTAAAAGCATCCTCCTTGCATTGGTAAAGGTTTCGGGGAAATGACATCTCCCTGCAGTACGTCCCTTTGTAACGGAATTACTTTTGTACACGTTTCCTGTAATCGGATTGACGTGCTGGCATTCCACACGCGCTAAGCACAGTGGCAGATTATACTCCTCGGTGGTCTTTGATATAACCTCTTCCAAAACCAGCCTGTCTCGGTACGCGGCGGCTTTGGCACGGTTGGGAAGCTGCTCTTCGTATTTTGTGTTATTGTGTGGACTGTGAATTGTTAACGTAACGTATAATTGGACTAAGGGTTGGCCAGCCTATTATAAAGTATATGTTGAAAACGAAATATATTTCCGCAGCGATGCGCCGGAGTTCCGGTCAACGTGAATAGCAAGGGCAGCAGACCAGGTAACTCATTTCAGTTAATGTAAAGATTCACGGTGAATCAAAGTCAAAGTCAAAACCATTTATTTCACATTAAAATAAAAACAATTAAAATATTAAAACTAAAAATACGAATTTTGATGCTTCGAGAAAAATCGCTTAGTGGTTTGGCCTGTTGAGAAAGAAGCACCCAAGAAAACTCAACAGTGTAGCCTTTTTAAAAAACAATACCTTAATGTAACAATATATCATAAACACTGTAATAGCTGAGCAGTTTAAGACCACGGATTTTCATCACATAAATATTTGTCAATAGTGTAGTACCCTTTTTTAGAAAGGTGTTATTTGATTCTAACTTTAAACATCTGAAAGGGCAACTCTACAATATTTTGCGGTAGCCTTATTGAAAAACTTTATACATCTCCATAAAAGATTACCTATTTATTATGTAGTCTCAAGTCGGAACAGCAAGTTTGTTTTTATTCCTAGTATTAAAATTGTATGAATCACAATTTTTCATAAAGGTATTATAGTATTTACGAACATAAATTAAATTTTCATAATATATTGCGATGCTACAGTCAAATTTTTGTTTTTAAATCTTATATTTTTGACAAATCAGACATTAGGTAACTTTTTTTGGCAGAAATCACTTGAAATAAAAAATCAGTCTATATTTCTTAAAAAACTAATAAATTTTATAATATTATAGAACATCAATAGTGTATCTAATAAACTATAACAATCAACCGTAGATGCAACAATAGATAATATAAAATTGCAAGATACCAAATCCTTCAATTTAGACACAGTCCGGGCAAACTTTCTTTGCGCATTGAAGACAAACATGTTTTTTATATGAAAAGCATGTATGTGTAGACATTCTCTGAAGCTCCAGTGGACATGTATGACATCTTCTTCTTTGCTTTATCCTTCTTCTTCACTTCGAAGTTCTGGGTCGTCAGATGTCGCCATATCAGGTCCCAGTGCACGTGACAAACTCATGCGGTACAGCTAACCTCTTAGTTTTTGAATAACGCGAGTTATCTTCGGCACTGGTCGACCATTTTCTCCTAGATAATGTGTTTGGATTCATTTTGAATTATTTTTCCAAGAACTGTAAAAAAAAAAAAGATAACATCAATAACTAAAATTATTTGAAAATAATTACGTAAGTACCGACCATGGGTCACAGGGGCCCGCAAAAAATTAACTCACCAAAATGGCGAACGCTGACACTAACACCACCACTCACGTCTCCGAGGTCACCAAATTCGAAGCTACCTGGAAGTAGAGTGTGCATCGCGGGCGGGGAGGGGAGTAATTCAATATTGTTACTGTTGCTAAGCCGGAGCGGCCCGCACGTCAGCAGTTGAAGGTTAATATTTCCTGACAAATATAACATAGGAACCTGCAAGAAAAGAGCGTATCTGGTGCCACCGTTGTTCATGGATGGAACACTTCCATCACTTCACTCATAACATAAAAAAATGTGCTGGGAGGCTGGAAGTCATTAAACCTGCAAGTGAGACTATTCGTTATAACCCTTGAAAACAGCTTGTTAACATGACTTAGTAGCGAGATAGGCTTGTTATTTTTAAATAAAGCTTTATTGCTGTTCTTATAGAAAAGCACCACCACGCCTCTTATCCACGTTTCTGGCGTGACACCCTCGAGCAAGACAGAGTTGAAGTGCCTCGGAAGTACTTTAGAACCGGAGTTCCACTGGCTGTCAGAAGGTCTGATGTAATGCCATCCTCGCTCGGCGCCTTGTTGTTTTTTAGTTGTTTAAAGGTCTTTCTAATCTCATACAGATTCTTGGATATCTTGGCTGGAGTGGCAGGTGATTTTACCTCTCGGATCCTTAAAAATAATTATCTTTGTATAATTTCGAATATATAATAGAGCGTCGGTGGCTGTCGCCTTCTTACCGGGAGGGCTGTGGTTCAAATCCCGACACGTACCAATGTATTTTCGAATTTCAAAAATATATGTACGTGGCCCGCGTGGACGACTAAGGCCTAATCACCCTATACGGGTTGGCTCGTGCCCCTCGGTGGGGACGTTTAATGAGCTGATGATGAATTTCGAATATTGTAAAGAAGTCGCGATACTACTTCAATCATACAATCAATACTTATTCATTTTTGAATTTGAAAGTCATTGTTTGCCTGAAAAATTAATTTTAAATCTCCCTTCACATGCCAAGTACAGATAAACGACCCGAATCATATACATCATGTACAGGATCGGTTACGTTGCAGTTTTGTAAATGAACGCATAGAATCTATAATTTTCCTTGGGATCGGTGATCAGTAAAACTTGAAAATGCTTTACCATAAATTTTAATGTATCAGAATTTTTCTTAGCTAATTTAGCCTTGAATAATTTAGCTTTGATCAATTCATATTAGATTCATAATATTATGATTCAAACTTCACATCAAAAATGGTCACAATCGCCCGCTACATTATATATTTTTTATGTTAAAAGTGTACAGGACGGTCAGGACGCTGATTTGATGGTAAGTGATACCTGCCTGACCATGACAGACTGGCATTGATTGAGACCATCACATCAACTGATATTATATATCATTCTCCATCAATGCCGGGACCTGACAGCGCCCGATACAACAGATGTTAGGTCTGTTATACCCGGTAATTATAATATTATAAATCGGATTCAATTCATATTCAGCAATTCAGCTATTTGACAATATTCTTTGAGAATTTGTAAAATGTAAATAAATAAATGTACTATTAAATAGGAATTGCTCTCGTGTGTGTCAATTCGATAAAAGAGCATCAAAAAAACTTGTAAAGTATTTGCCAGAAATTCAGTTCATAATATTTTTTATAGTACCATTGCTATGCAAAGATCTGCAACTTCATCGTTGTAAACAACTCTCAACCAGCGACACCCCTCGACCCTTTTAAGTAGTCTGTATATCTTGTGAGTAGCTCTCCTGCGTTGCTTTCATGTAAGAGTCCACTTTCGGAAGTCTTTCAGCTTCATTTATAATATCTCTTTGATTGTGAGAAGAAAATCCAATCCATTGTTCAAAAATCACTAATCTTTTTTTACTTATACAATAGCCTATAGCCGCACCTTATGTCACGTAATTGAAAGATTATTTGTAGTTTTGCCTGCTATATATTGAATCGGGTAATGATAAGTTTAATAAACATCGTTTAACCTTAAACACTTAGATGAGCTAGATTTATAATTAAAGTGAGTATAAAAAATATCTTGACTATATCCTTAAAAGACTTATAATAAAACCTATCTTTTGCCAAATTTGTAATTTATTTCAAAAATCCCTTTGAAAAGCACATCTATTTCTCGAGATGATATCTGGCACTGAAATTTCGGATTCTTTATTTTTTCCCTAGTCTTTTTCCTCTCTTATCTGTTTATTTTGGAACTGTTTCACTTGTATGCATATGTATCTTTAAAATGAATTATAGATTTATTTATTTACATTTTTTTCTCTTGTATAATTTAGTGAATAAATACTCCAATTGTTCTTTCTAAAAAGCAATACTTTGATAAATATTGTCTAAAAAAGATCTTTTAAAACCAATAGGGTTGCTTGCGTTATTATAATTTTCGCATTCGTACCTCACAACTCACAAAGTTCCAATTTTGTAGTCTTTTTTTAATGTGAAATCAGTAGTGCGATCGTCATCATTTATGAATGGTATTATATTGATTTTGTGATTAAGCCCGGTCTGACTTTCTCATGACATTATTGTTGCAGACTTTAAGTAGATTCAATTAGCGCCAATGGAGGCTTTTATAGCTCGGGCCTAGATAATGGGTCAACAGAATTAGTTTGTGAAGAAATTTATACCGAAAATAATTTGTCAAGTCTTTAAACAACGTAGCTGCTATAATTAAAACTTTGACACGACTTTAGGGCCTTTTTGATGTCACAGTAACTGCTTTTGTATCAAAGTATATATGGCGTATAGCCAGTAGAACCCGCTGTATTTTATGTGTAATGGATTGTAACCTTTGTCAGCTTTGTCTATGTCAGTCTTACAATTAATATTGTAGCGGACATATCGCATTCGTTTTACTTGTAGAATAATCCCCAACAATTATCAGGACATGACATTTTGCAGGCTTGGCTTTTGAAACTGGTTTGATTGGGACAAGTATCAACCATGTCTACTGCTGAACAGAGCTCGTCTTAGTAGTTTAAGAATGTTTAATGACAAAATAGTCGCAATGGTCAAGTGGAAGTTGGTAGAAATTCAGATTCGTGTCCCATAATACGAAGGATAAGATGGCTAGACCAACGACTTTCGTATGGTCAAAGTCAAAAGTCAAAGTCAAAAACATTTATTTCAAAATAGGCTTACAAAAAGCACTTATGAACGTCAAAAAATATACAAAAATATAATAAAAAACGATTAAAATACTAAACTAAAAATATGAGTTTTGATGCTTTGAAAAAAAAGCGCTTCAGTGGTTTGGCCTGTTGAGAAAGAAGCACTCAAGAAAACTCAACAGTGTAGCCTTTTTTAAAAACATTTTCATTTTTCTTAATAATATATCATAAACACTGAAGAAGTTGACTAATGAAGAAGCGACGAACCGAGATGTCTAGCGCAAAATGGGGAAAAACTATGGCCAGCAGTGGACTGCGAAAGGTTGAAGTAGAAGTAAAGGAAAGACCTTATTTGTATGCATCTTATTTTTATGTTTAAAGATATTTTTGATGCACCAAAAAATATTTTTTATTCCTTGCTTCCTTTATATTAATTGATTTGTCCAAATTACTTCAAAGTTTTTATTTCGGTATTGACATTTTTGAGCTCAAGCTGCTCTTTAGATATACTCATTTCTTTCCAAATTTAGAAATAATATTCGCCATAGAAACATATTATAGAACATGACCTTTACCATAGTGTAGAAATAATCGAAAACAATCGATTCTACTAGGAATTCCATAAATCTACAAGTTGATCACCGGCTCGCATGTCATTGACGATTAGTTTATCTATAATACTACAATAGTATTCAGTGTATTTCAGTTTTCTTCGTTGTAATATGACGCTCTAACGAAAAGTTATGATTTGCACTAATTTAATTGCAGAATAAATATAAAGAATTCTATAACACGTCACGGTGCTTTAAGAAATGACAATCGAATATAATGTCATTCTCAATACGCGAATGAACCGACAAGAAATGACATCTCTTCTTATATCATTTCAACATATTTTTGAGCTATTAGCTATTTTGTCAAGTGAAACGCTTTAAAACACTCGCGGCTTAAAAGCACTTCACTGTAAGGCTAAAGTAGGTAAAAGTTTGAAATCAGTAATATCCTGTTGCAAAAAATCTTCAAAATTGCAATTTTATAGATATATTTTGCTTCTTACGACATAACTATTAAGGTATGTACTCTGGAACCATTTTAAAAATATTTCTATATTTTATAACTGACTGTGAATAAAGCTTGCTCGACCCGTGTGATACCACTGCTTTACAAAACCGGCTCGGGGTCGCTCTCAGGTTCAGAAATGATCTAATCCATAAGAGATCTTAAGTAACCGACATAGCTAGCCGGCTCGGCAAATTGAAGAGGCAGTGGGCTGGTAACGTATATTGTAGAACCGATGGCCGTTGGAGCAGAGGAGTTCTGTTGTGGAGACCGCGTATTGGCAAGCGTAGCGTAGGACGCCCTCCGGCCCTATGGACCGACGACTTGCGAAAGGTCGCCGGTGGAGTCTGGATGAGAAAAGCATCGCAAAATGGGGGAATTCTATGTCCAGCAGTGATCTGCGGTTGATAAGAGAGACAGAAAAACCGGTGTGAAACGTCACGTTTCTTTGACCCAAACCAAACCCCAACCCGAACCCAAATTTCCTCTTTTCTAACGCATCCTTCGTTTTTTACAAAAATAATAATACAAGGTTTTATGCTCATAGCATCTAAAAATATTGTAGGGTAAATTGTCACTTAAGAGTTAATATTTTGAGTAGATCAGCTTCCATTCAAGTAAAATAAAACAAATTGTAGTCAAATATTAGAGGACTTTTCATCATTAAAGCCAGAGTCCTTACTTGGCGATAGCAGTTTTGCTACGAGTGAAATTTCTGACCCATTAAAAACTGAAAACAGTGAATCATTTTGTTGGAATGAGTTTTAGCGGGGTGCGGTTAAACGTTTTTGGTCATTTCTGTACTAAACAATATAATACGTAACATTACAATGAACTACCTTAACTAATACACGATAATAGTATAAATATCTGAATATAAATCTATATATATATATAAATAACTATCCACTGCCATTGGTACAGCGGCATATAGCCACAAACTAAGCATTAGCCTAGAATATGGATACCAAACAACTGAAAAACATACTTGTATACTTTTTTTAATGTAAAAACATATTATTCATAAGAACCCAGAAACACAGACAAACAGACATGATCATGCACACAAATGTTTGTACTGCCCGGGGATGAAACCCGGAACCCTTGGTGTAATAGCCGTCGTAACGGCCTACTTAACATCGCTATGGCAAGTTTGGGTCGTAAACCATCACGCAGGCTAAAAGTGTGTCTTAGTTTTAAAAGTACCTGTAAATACCACTTTTGATCCCAAAATAACTGATCCAAAATCGTGACTCAGAATTTTATCCTAATCAAAATAAGGTAAAAGCACGTTTATTACATTACGCTAACGAACTTAGGCATATCGAATCACACGGGTCCTAAGAAAACCTAGCAATGCAGAATCATTATGAAACTACAGCTAACCGTTTGCCTTTGCGGTTACAGGTCATTGTTTTTAAAGGTAATTTAGAATGTAGGGTTTCCCCCAAAGGTAAAATTAAGAGTAGGTGAATCGTACGCATACGAGTAGCTGCGTGCGTTTATTTTTTACGTTTTCATAATTCGTACCCTAATAACGTCACTGGGTAGCATTAAGGACAGTATTATTTTAATATATATTGTATGTAATACAATAATTTGTAAGTTGAACTGGAGATCGCTCTAAGCGATGAGAGCTAATAATTGTATATTTTAATTACAGTACTGTTTGACGTAAAAGAAACGATTAATGTTAACCAACCCCTAATCAATTGAAAAGTGATGTCATATACCTAATATTGTTATCATGACGTTAAAATTGCGCGCGGAACATTTTATATTGTAAGGTTAAGGTTTGATCTAAATAATGAATATTATTTAAAGATCATTTTTTCTTGTGTGTGAATACTTATTTTCCTAAATGTCTAACGCAATAAGTTCTATCAAAGGGAAATGAAATTTTTAAGCTATAATTGCTATCAGTATGAAAATGAAAAGTGTTTATTCAATTTGGCTCCTTTCAAGCTACCACTGGTTCGGACGGTAGTTTCCTCCTGAGAAAAATCCAGCAAGAAACTCAGTAGTTACTCTTTTAAAAATAAAGTGTTTTGTACAGAATCATATTATTTGTTATCAAAATAATTATGTAAAGCATATTATAATAACAATTTTTATCATATAAGTCAAAATATAATTAGGTATCTACAAAAGTATACTGGTAGATTGGCTATGCAAAACCTTCTGTAAATGTCTAAGAGTTATCTTAATAAGAATGACACTTTATGAGAACAAAAACAAAATCAGCGATTTTTTAATCAATTATAAAATACATGTTAACGTGAACAGTAGGTAAACATTCAAATATATTTGCTCTCCGTATGGTAAAATGACTATGCAAAACCATGGTAAGGCAGGGGATATGGTTAACACGTCAGAATAAATGGCGCGTTACCGAGAGATTTATGCCTGGCATTGCATGGAAAAACGCTAATGGTGATTAAAGGATTTCATACAATTGAATATTTTATGATATTCGTAAGATATATCGGTAGATTACGCCAGGGCTATATTTGTGGCGAATTAAAAAACAATAGAATTGTTAAGCTTTATTTTATTGATTCTTTCATTTATTATTTCCTGAATTAAAAGTAATCAATTATATGGATGATAAATGCATCAAGTATAAAGTGCATATAAAAACATTAAAATATGTAAAAACGAGATTTACGTAAACAAGTAAACAATACACAAGAAACCGTCTATGCTCTATAATCTTATAAAATATAACTAACGAATACAATCCAACAATTAAATAAATAAGAAAAATTAAAATAATGGTTATTAAAAATAACTTTAAGTACATAACAAGTGATCTTATTATATCTCTAAACTCTACGTTTCAAGTAACAAAAATGAGTCAATAATATAAAGAAACGTAAAAATATATCTAAAACCTAAACTACATTACGTCCTAAATTATGCCTGATAGCATAACTTTAGAACAATACACGTAAAAGAAAAAGTAAAAATACGTCCACTAATTACAGAAGAAAAAACTGAAAACCGTCCGTTTCGTGCAAACACCTAATAGGCATTTAAACAAATGATCGTCCATCCGCAGTCAAGAAAATTGACACGAAACTCGCTACTTACGTTAATTCGAAACCCGTTCAAAGTTGACACACCACAGAAAGTCACACAAAGTTCCACACTATACATATATCAATCCACGATCTTAATTCACGAGATAACTTTCAAAGGGAGGATGCTTAGGGAAAAAGTCGTTTCCAAGAAGCGTGCGCTCCCGGCGGCGTTCGGTGACAGACTGAGTTGGAACGGCGGACTCAACCCTCATAGTCTAACAAGTGAGAAGTAGCAGTATTTTGGACCCTCTAGAGATAAACCGTATTAGCGATACCATGAAATTGAAGATTAACATCTCCAAGAAGCGAGTTGTGATTAGTGAGTTCGAAGTGAGAACTCATTCAGAAACGAACATTTCGATCGGGAAAGTTTATGTGATTAAAGATAAGTTTTGATAGGTTTTGGGCGGAATCGGCCGGATCGGATAATGACATGTTGATCTGCTAACGGTTTTGTTTGATTTGGGATATAACGTTTATCGGTTGGGCACTCACGCTGCGAGAGTAATCTTTTCGAGAAATCATACGGGTTTTAATATACATAGATTGAACAAATGTTTGCTTACTTGTGATTGGGTATAATATCTAAAATTTGACAGACAATGTCGACATTATTTGTTCTATTAAACTTTGATATTCATTAGTGTTGAGTTACCGGACATTGATTTATTTCAATAGCTCTGTTATAAAAAGGACAATATTTGATTTTGCAATACAATACAAAATCGAAAAATAACCAAATAGTTTTTTAGGCTTGAGTTCCTCAGTGAGGACATAATGAGCTGATGACGATGATCTAGGTCTGGACTTAAAGGTCCTAAGCCGTGCAATATAGGAAATATTAATGTGATTACAAAAAGTATTATTTCAAAGCTTAAATTATATTATGAGATTGAAAACCACGTCCTTGCATCTAAGCATGTACTTTGCTTTTTGTGTATATTTTCCTCAGACAAATATGTTCCCGAAAATGGCATTCTTAGAAACACACATTTTTCAATACTTTAATACTATATTGTTAAAAAATTATCATTGTTTAGTACCCTTACTACAAGCTTCTCGCTTAATAGGGGGCTAGATGACACTGTGTGAGTGTCAGTGGATACATACATTTATTTGAATTTATTTACAATATCTTATATTTTATAGACGCCATTCACATTAAAATCAGCACCGCTAGGCACAAAGCTGTTCCACACAAAACTACTAAAAGGAGAATAAATATTCAATATATAGTATTCAAGAAATAACTTAAATTCAACCTCATAGCAACAAATCTTTCAACACCGGCGAGTTGTAAGACTATCCCGTCTAGGCTATCACGAATCTAAAATAAATAGCTAAGTGCACACGTTAGCCAGCGAAGACAACGTATTTCCATTTGCACCTGGTCCTTTATTCCTCCACGTTAATATTACACCTGATCTTATGTTTGGTATCTTATGGAGCTAAATGTAGTAAGGAGAAACACAGCGTGAGGAAATTATTTCCTCAAGGATGATATTTTTCTTATCGTTTTGATAGTATTCTTTTTGTAACATAATAAAAATAACAAGTAATAATTTTCGTAATTGGACTGAAATGGAGTCTACTTAGTGTAATCTGAAATACACAGGAAAACCTGACACTGGTTTTCCGTTGACACTGTTGATATGAAAGAGCAACTGTGGTGCGCTAACACATTTTTACGAATATGTTCACATATTAATACGTATACGTACGTACTAGGTGTTAGACTGGATACTGAGTCGTCTAGTTAGGTACCACCGCAGTGCCAGAAATAGTCCCGAAAAACAGTAGTGTTATGTACTTTTGAGTTTCGGGATGAGGGCACTGCGGCTAGTTAAATCATAAAAGACCTAACATCTATTGTCTCGAGGGAAGGGCGCAGTGCGTCATTAATACACGTAATAACTGTCCGTCAGTTGTTTGTTTTTCAATGCCGCTCTGTCTTTGTCCTGGTGGACATGGTGCAGTTTTATACTGCGTCTTAGTCTCTGACGTGTTTTATATGACAAAAGTCCTTTGGAAGCCGGTTAGCTCGATGTGTCCTGTCAAGTATTGAATTATCTTGATTTTAAATCAAATTGGGAAATCCGCACCCGTAAGTGACTTTGCTCAATGATTTTTTCGTGTCTTAATATGTATCTCAGATATTTCTGGTCAATATCTGAGAATGTCACTCATGATATGATAAGCTGTATCTGTATATGCTTATTTGTGTCCTATTTTGTATAAATATATAAATATAAAGCAGTTCGACAACTTGCTAGATCTAGTCCTTTGATTCAGTATTTTTAAAACTTAACCTTAATACCCAGACCTAACATATGGCCTTTTTTCTATCATAACAGTTTTGCTTTTGGTTCCTACAGCTGTGATAAGGTTGAGGCAAGCAGTGATAATACTCCTAGTAACCCTTTTATTACAACACAGCAACTTCATTGAGATTACTTTGAAATCATAGTTGTATTAAAGGCAAGAGCGGTATTCCGCTTCATTAAAACTTTTTAATTTTTCGTTGTATAAAATTTCGTGTTATTAATTGAAATATTTTAGTTATTTGTATTTTCATAGGAACCATGAGAACAGCAGCACTCGTGTCAGAATAACTCCCCTATTTTAATGTAGCTTAAGGGCATGTATAACGTTGATGAATTAAATTATTTACCCGAAACAAAAACTTTGCCATTCTGTACTTATGTTTAAGAGCATAAGGTTTTAAATTGACTGCAAGTTACGAGTCACATAAAACTTCCTAATAAATTGGGAGACTAATCTTATTAGATGAACGTCTTATTACACAACAGCGAAGACCCTTAAGTAAATGTATAGGAAACAAGTGAATGATTACGGTAATAATCAAGTCAACGTTGCCTTCCTCATGAAACCATTCGCGCATAAGTATTCAATTTAATTAACCAAATTATAATTTCCACATAACTATAATTTACTCGACGAAATACCGCCTCACAATTTTATTAATAAGATTCTGTTTTCAGCTTCATTGTTATTTCGATTTCAAGTCTTATCTTATAAAATTGTATCTTAACGATAATAAGCCTTTTTGAAGTTATCTATGTAACGCATCAGTGATTTATATTTCAGCATTTATCATCAGCTCATTAAACGTCCCCACCGAGGGTATTCTATTTGTTAACTTTTTGTGGATATGCAATGTCATTCTTATACAAGTTATTATTTCATAAAACTCTATGTAATGTTCGAATTATAATACATAATGTGAGTGTTTTTGTGTGTGTTATACACATGTCTATTGTCTAGTCATATAAAATAGTTTCACAAAGAAATTGACAAAGGCTATGTTCAAACATAGGAGAATTTTAAAATTGGTCATTGTAACCTTGTTTATCGAAGATATAGCCAATGTCACAAAATTAAGCAAAACAAAATTACTTAAAATTTTACACTCAATATCAATTTGTCATTTGAGGAAACCTTAAAGGGCAGGCAGAAACACAACGATCCATCTCAATTCCCTGATCGAAGCTTTTTACATATCCCTAAGGATAAAATAAACTGACACTTTACGGGACTTAATAGGCCTATCAATGAGTAATTTGCTAAATTAAACCTTTGAAATGAGTTTTTATGGTATTTGACAAAGCAAAAATGTATAACGTTCTTGTTTGAGTCTTAATTATTAAATTGTAAATTTTTATGTACACTGTCAACGCTTACTTCGTTTCTCTTTTTTTTATTATTTCCTTTATAACACGACCACCATAGTAATGTTTGCAAGACTAGACATTCTAGAAATGCAAAGCCAGGCCTTTAAAGGCATCTTTTGATTTTAGACTAAAAGACATACTTATATCCAAAGGACAGAAATGATTTTGTGTTTTGTATTGAATTACCAGATTTAAGGGATTCAAAAATTGTATCAATGTATCTTACTAATAAACCAGAAATACAACTGTTACAGTAATTAAAACAGGTGAAATAAAATAATCCCACCAAAAACATTCTGTAAAAAATCTAGCCAAGTCTTGATGGAGCTGCTTGATTATCTCTAAAAGTAATGAATCAATACAAAGACGTGCAAGTCTAAGGTGGTTACCTAAGGTAGGTCCTTACTGCAATTAATTAATTATTATGTTGATGTGTGTGACTTGCCGTTGAAGAGTACACAAGGATACAAAACTAGGTGCTTCATGACACCATTGCACCAATCTGTCGCCGGAACCGCTACCCATTGACGGTACAATTGCCACTTGGAAAACGGTGATTCAATAGCCCATCGATTGTAGGCTTGATAAAGCCACTAATGTATAAAGAATGTTCAACGGCCAAGTCACACACATTAACCATAATAATTAATTAATTGCAGTAAGGAACCTTAGACTTGGCACGTCTTTGTCTTGATTTCATTACTTTTTAGAGATAATCAAGCAGCTCCATCGAGACTTGGCTAGATTTTTTAAAGAATGTTTTTGGTGGGATTTAACTTCTTTTTGTAGAAACTTGAAAGGAATATTAGACGACCCATTGGGTGTATTGGTTGAAACGTCGGCTACTACACCAAGGGTTCCGGGTTCGATCCCCGGGCAGTACTACAAATATTTGTGTGCACCAACATGTCTGTTTGTATTGGTCTAGCGCGCTCGACTTGGCGGGGGCACTACCGTGCCCCCCGATTTTTGACATCGGATGAAGCGGCCCACCATGTTAAATATATATTGTTTAAAGGCGGTATGTCAATCTCTTATAGTTTGGCTGGGCTCTTTTGTTATCTAAGCAGGGTCACCAGGTACTCCAGATCTTCGATTATCCAAGTTATTATAGTTTCCTCTTTATGTAACCATTAAACCCTGACTCTGTACCAAATTTCAGCTCTGTGAGTAAATGGGAAGTACTAGTTCTATTTTGATGATTTTGTTATCTAAGCAGGGTCACCAGGTACTCCAGATTTTCGATTTTCGAAGATTTCATAGTTTTTCCTTTATGTAGTCATTAAACCCTAATTCTGTACCGAATTTCAGCTTTCTGAGTTAATGGGAAGTACTAGTTCTATTTTGATGATCATGAGTGAGTGAGTGTCTGTCGAAAATGCGAAATTTTGCTTTCGCTTAACGTCGGAACTAAATGACCTACAGACTTGAAATTTTGGATTTAAAGTTAGTTATTATATCTTACTAGATGACGAAAATTTCAGCGCTCTGGTATTATCCAAAAATTCTCAAATCGGGGCCTGAAAATGCGGCGAAATGGATCCTGTAAAGGATGGTATGGCAGTGTTTGCTTCGCGCTCGACTTGTCGGGGGCACTGCCGTGCCCCCAGATCACGCAAATTACCATTTGATGTCTCACTTAAAAATATAAAATAATCTGTCATTTATCAAAAAATTTAAAACGAAACTCAAACCATCTATTTCATTTGCAATTACTTAGAATTTTTAACTGTCTTCACTATGAAACCAATTTGATATGTCAAATATCAAAATCCAAAACCACCTTAGTAAGTTAAAACTCATCCAATGTTTCCAGTCAAATATAGTCACCAACTAAAGCCACTTCTGTCATTGTACTGTCTCACATCCATTACGAAATGAGCCTGCATCTAAAATTAATATCAAGAATGAATTAATATATCTAACAATAGCGGTCGATCGCGCGATACGCATGAAGTTTAATTCTTTCACGTAACTTTTAATTATTTTCAAAATGGCTTAATTTAAAAAAAGTCTTTACATACAAAAAAATTCAAAAGGTCTGATTGTTATTAAAATAGCCGTTTTTTACTACATGCATGAATATGTTAATAAAGAAAATACTGAAACCATTTTTTTAATATTTTGTCCGTCTGTTTGTTCCAGGCAATTTCTGAAAGCTGGACCGATTTGACGGACTTTCATTGGTAAGCAGCTGATGTCATAAGGAAAAACGTAGGTTACTTATATTTTAGAAAAAAAAATTAGATAAGAATTAAGAATACATGTAGGTCCGCGTGATGGCTGCGCGTCGCGTGAGCTGCGCGCTTTTTAGTTTATGTTTTACTGTGGGAGAACATCTTATATCTTATATACCTAGTCTTAAATAACATTAAATAGTCTTATGAACATACAACCTCCAACTGCATGGACAGGGACTAGGGAAAGATTGGATATAACCCTTGTAGCCACTATGTGAGCTTAGTTTTGGGATCAACAGCGGGATTATATAATTTTGCCCTTTGAAACAAGGAATAAAAAAACGCACAAATTGACTTATATATTGCAGTCTCATATTGGGATTCGTACGCACGACTAATAAAACGATCTGAACTAGATTTTATCGATTAAAATACTTTAGAAATATATTTACGAAGTCTCATCTATCTGAAACTATGAAGTAATATTTTACATAATAATAAATAGAAGCTTTATTAAATGTTTGTTGCGTTTAATGAAAATTTAAGCCTATTTTACCATTCAGTGTCAATAAAATGCCTTAAAGGACTGGCTAATATATATTCAAACTATTTCTAAAGAGATATAAAGAATGATTCATGTCAGAGTAATCAGCAGTTTCACCGAACAATTACCTGCGCACAATAGCAGCAGATAACATAAATTACCTATTGAACCTTATACAGGCTCTTCATTTTGAACAAAACTAAATAATAAATATATCGACATCATTCTTGGAATATCGATGTACTTAGTAGAAAAATTGGATACTTGGTCCTAGAGCAAACCACAATACATCTTCAGCAACACAAAACTTAATAAAATTTGCCATTACATCGATTGATATTTACAGAGAATCCCGGCAGTCAGTCCGAAGAAATCCGAAATGGCTTGTAAAAGGTTGAGATCCATTGGGATGTGGTAAATGGCATACTCCAGTAAAACTCTTTAGGGGCAAAAAATTTGCTAAATTAACTTAGAGAGGAGTGATGGACCGGTAGCCGATAAAGAATCTCACAATTTCGGATCAAATCCTTGGGGACGGTAAACATGTTTTTGATTTTATATGTTAGATAATGTATGTTATTATTGTGTATATGCGATAGAACGCGAACAATGTGCCAAAATATCAACCAATCCACAGCAAGCCTAAAACGTCAAACTACATACATGGCATAGGCCTTTTAAAAGAGATGGTTATAGGGACATTGAGGCGTAAATAATTTTGTGGGCGGAGTATTGCTCGTATGAAGTGCGTTCCATACTAAACATGTTAGCCAAATCGTTCAACTCAGCGAACTCAATCTTACCTTACTACAATCTCAGTTTTAATCGAAACTTTTTGCCGCACACGACGAAACTGTGGAATCTGTTACCATCAGAAAAATTCCAGTTTGATTTGATATATAAAACAATCCTTAGTAGCGCTCAGACTTATAGATCACGGCGGCTACTTGCAAGTAATAAATAAGTTCCATAAGCATACACTCCTTCAAGTATTCGACGGAATCTCATCAAAACCTGACAAATCCCGGTCCCATTTTCAGTAATGACTTATTAGTATCTATTCTCCGACATCCCTCGGTGACCAATTTACTAATTATCGAGACCGACATTGACTGTTTGTTATTTCATCTATTGCTGATATGCCTTATCTTTGGAAAAGCAAACAAACTGATGTATATAGGCTGTACTGTTTTATTCGATAGAAATCGACGACCTATATACAATAAATGTTATTGGTATTTAATAATAGCTTGAATATTATTCTTATGTAGATATTGTGTTTTGTATGTATTTACATGTTTGTTCAATCATACTCAATACTTATGATTTACACCCTATTTGGTCATATGCATTTTAATAATCTTTTAATATGTGTATGTAAAGCACGTGAATGTAGAAGTCTCTCTTTAAAGGTAGCACGGAAGACTAGCGTCATGTTGTCTTCATCACCATGACTTACGCTGAGTAGTTTTTTTTATGTTTAAGTTAATATTGTATACTGTCAGAACAAACGTTTCCTTCTATCATTTCCATATGGTTTCATGGTTAAGACGTCGGTTTTTATACCAGAGTTCCGGGAACGAACCCGGAATACTGATATTTGTGCGCATGTAACTGTTTGTATTGGTCTGGGTGTTTCTGTGTATAATTTATGTATTAAAAGTATATCAGTATTTGTATCCGTTGTTTAGTTCTCATATTACGAGTTAGATGCTTAATTTGGAGCTAAATGGCGCTGTGTGAATGTTAGGGGTTATTAATTTATTTATTTTTAAAAATTGACGGAATTAATTGCATGTTCAATAGTGCAATAATAATTCACATAATAAATGTGACTTCAGTGATATATGTCTGTTTTTATTGATAGTTGCTGATGGCCTTCTTAGCTGAACTGAGTCCGTTTGCTCTTAGTCTTGAGTATAGGTGTGGTGTTACATGTGCTTAAATTTTCTTGAAACGGACAAATCAAATAAAATGCAATACTACCGATACAACCTACCAAGTTGTAATATGGAAAACTTTCCTCTATTTGCTGCACACCAAAACCCAACAACATAAAACAAGCACAAAACAATTGTGTCATTCATACTTCAAAACATGAAGAATGGAAGTTATGGGAAACATAAAGCACGTTTAACTTAGTGAAAACATTTAAGTCTAGTGAAGCGGTGTTTGTCAAAATTCAATAAGAAAGCCAGTGAAATATTTTATCAATAGCTTTATATGAATTGATTTAGTATCACCAATCGATGTCAGCAAACCAAAATGGCGTCACATCGTAAGATGGATTGTTTAATTTACCGGGTCATCTTAATTGTCCGACGAAAGTGGGTCAATCAATCACCTACAAAAACAGGATTGACACCGTTTTTGTGAACCTTTAGAGAGATTGGTCACTTATTGAATGGCCTACGGAATGGTGTGTGCAGAAACTAAAGGGACTTTTACACATGAGGGTTTTTGTATCAAATACATACGAATATAATGGTGCCTAACTTTGTGATTTTTTCTCCAAGAAGTATCCATTATTTTGACTTTTTGTATTGTTTTATCTCACCTCCAAGTTTTATCTTCATCAGACTTTAAAATCTATATTATGGCCTATTACCTGGCCTGGCCATTTACGAGTAATATAATTATAACCAAACCAATGCATGTTCGCAGGTCGCAAGACCCTAAATGGTTTTTAACAGGACGCACCTGAGCGTTTGAGGTTTTTAGCCTGGAAGTTGGGGATTGAGGTAATTTCTACTGAGTTGTATTTTTTTTATATAATTGTTTTAAAGTATTATTAAGATTGTAACTGACTTCTCAATATGGGTACGCACTCGATAAGCGTGGCGGGCGACTCAATATACAACTTAACTGTATGGTCAATAAATAAAAATATATAAAATGTTTGTTTACTATTGTCTCTCCTGTAACCTTTATTTCTGTATCGTTACTGATTCCGCTTACTTTCCGTTTTTTTGTTATGCGAAAACTGTAATAGGATTTAAAAATAATTGAATTTATTGAACTCTATATATACTGTATGTTTTCCAAATAATTATATTAATGTACTTATGTACATTTATAATTATTTATAGCATCTGTCCAGAGATATAGGTAGTATAAGCGTATATTATTATTTTAACTTAATAATTTCTATTTAATATAATAATAAATGTTCTTTCTTTCTTTCTTTCTTTCTATTTACACGTATCATTTAAAAAGAACATCTGTGTGTTGATTCGTTATTAAGTCCACATGGTACACGCAGCCTATTTATATTGGGACTTGCGCTGTGTAGAGGTCGAGATATTAATTTAATTATAGATAGGGTCATTTCGCAATTGAATAACTGGTAAATAAATAGTAAATATCCACTGACATTCACAAGCTCCATTTAGCCCCAAGTTGAGTGTGAAGCCTGTATTATGGGTACTAAACTATGAACAAACAACTTGTATTATATTTTTTTGGTAATACATACATATTATACTTAGAAAACACCCAGACCATTACAAACAGACATGTTCATGCACACAAATGTTTGTACTGCCTGGGGATCGAATCAGGAACCCTTGGTGTTGCAGTCGACTTCTCAACCGCAACACCAAATAGGTCGTCAATACTTGAAAATACGTGAAATTATATTGTGGCAATGCCCTAATACGGCTTGTGCGATTTCTTAGTAGTAAAGGCGTAAAATAGGAGGTGCAGAAGACCGCTATAAAGCCTTCGCGTAAAAGTTACGACAATTTTAGTAAATTCCAAGTTTGGTTTTTATGACAACTAGACCTTAGTTATAGGTTTGCTGACATAAGTGTACGGAACTGTAATAAAGTATAAAAATGCCATAAACCTAGTGAATCCTTTTATTCGCTACTTCATCTCATAGTTTTCTCATTATATATCTCATTATATTTTCTCAGTTTTGGACTGTTTCTATGCAATAAAATCTTTTTATCATATTGCAGTACCTATAGCACACCGCTGTACGAAAACTAATGACTTGAACGCGGATAAAACTATTGGTTACCCATCACCTTACCAATACACATAGAATAAATAGTTTAATAAACCAGTTCTTGCAAGTTGAAAACGTTCTAGTTAAACTGAATAATTGAAAAACAGAAGCAAAATGAACAAACATTTTAAGAATATTCACGAATTCATATTCTTGTAATGAATTACAGATATTAAGTATACTGTGGGTAAATACTCGACATTTTTTTTGCAACTTAGCAATAAAAGATTACTTATACAGACCAACAGAAAGAAAGATGTTTTAAAGCTATTTACTTGTTATTTATTTCCAGTGGAAATAAACCTTTATGCTGATCTCTGGTAAAATAAATCATTATAACTTTTCATTTTTGTTTCAAATAACAGGTACTTACAATAACTTTTAATAACAACAATAATTTGCTAATCAAAGCTAAAGAAAATGAACGAACAATTAGTAAGAGTATTCAGTGCATAATTATTACCCAAATAGTTAATTTACTAGTTACCATCAATCTAAAAACAACCTAGCTTAGTAACATTATCAGCATTACATTTTTCCCTACATTACAACAGCTTTCAGGCTTACTGAAAATTCGGGACATTTCTATTTGCAATGTGTCAAAAGCGTACAATTTATGCCCTACGTTGAAAGCTACCTCCATGTGCTGCTGTGACTTATGAACGCTGGAGGTTAGCATGGCCTCTGTTTTAGTATAATGGCTTTTTGAATGGACAGAGTATATTAAGACAGGTGCTAGTATATATTGCTAATGTTCAGCCCAATTTATGCTATCTGCCAGTTGCAGTTAGTCCGTTCGCAAGATAGTATGTGGCTTACATATTGTAGTGTTATAGAAAGTGCTATATAGACAGACACATACAAGCAACACTTAATTTTACGACCCATTTGGTGTAATGGTTGAGACGTCGGCTGCTACACCAAGGGTTCCGGGTGCGATCCTTGGCAGTACAAATATTTGTGTGCATGAATTAGTCTGTTTGTACTGGTCTGGGTGTTTTCTATGTATAATATGTATGAATAAAAAAAAGTATATATGTTTATCCGTATTAAGTACCCATACTACAGATTTCACGCTTAACTTAGGGCAAGGTAGCGCTGTGTGAATGTCAGTGTATATAAATCATTTATTTATTTAATAAATAAAAAATTCTTAAAAAGATGACACATAACCTATGTATCATCTTTTTAAGAAATTTTATTTAGCTAGAGCGTCTAGAGTGTTTTCGAATTTTCGAAAATATATGTAAGTTATCCGACGCTCTTACGGTGAAGAAAAACATCGTGAGGAAACCTGCGCATACATGCGAAGAGATTCAAAGGTTGTGCGTGAAGTCGTCCAACCCGCATTGGACGGTGGGGACGTTTAATGAGCTGATGATGATGATGAGGTTGCTACATCATGTTAAGCTTATGACGTTCCATTGTAGGGTCTTGCCCAGCATGGTTATAGGGAGTGATGGCCGAATCTCACTACGCCGACCTAGTGCGCTTTGAAAGAAAGAAAGAAAATTATTAATTTAGTGCAAATAAAAGTGTTAAAATACAGGTTATTCCATAAAGTAATATAAACTTTTAAATGTTTTAACTATGGTGGCCTCTCAGCTAATGCCAAGACAGTCTTGCAAGGCGCTGGATTGGTAGAATTGGTAGGTTATTTTCGGGACGGTCAATAAGCTCACCTGGTGCTAAGTGATTCGCCTGACCATGTCATTCAGGAATAAAGGAAATTAATAACAGTAGGTTATCATCATTTTCCGTCAACACTGCACTGCGCCGTCTACCGAGACGACAAATGTTCTCTTTGACCCGGTAATTTAACTAGCTACAGTGCCCCCATCCCGAAACACAGAAGTGCAAAAGACTCATTTTACGAGCCGATACTCGTATCTGGTACTATGGATGTACCTATTTAGACTACTAAGTATCGAGTCTACCACCTAGTGAAACTAACTGGCTAACTAAGTAGCTGTTAACTATCCTAAGCGTGTAGCCGGGTCTTCAGGCTTAACCTCCTTCCGAAGCATTGAGAAATTCATAAAAGTTGGCATAAAATTTTCGGCCACACATCTCAGTGTGACCAATGGTCACACAGGAGATGTGTGGCCGAAAATAGGAAGATATTTTACAGCTGTATAGTTCGATGTTAATCTATGGCAGTCAGTAGGTAGCGGCTAGTGCCTTCAGTCGAAGATCGAAGAAGTCAAGTAATCATCTATTGTGATGATTGACTGACTGCCATAGATTAACATCGAACTATACAGCTGTAAAATATCTTCCTATTTTACTCGTATAACAATAATGATTCAGAAGTAGCTGGAAAATATATGTTTGAAATTGATTTCCCCTCAACTTTTTTATATAAATATGGGGTTTAAAACAATAAGAAAAAAAGTTTAGTTGCGTTTTGCTGGACGTAGTCAGCAATATTGTACCATCGACAAATAATCTAATGTTTATCAAAACTATTACTTAATATCTTCATTGAGTGAAGCTAGGCTAATGTCTATATACTGTAGTTCACTATTGAATAATTGATTTTTTAGATGAGACTACGGAGTCGAAAGCCTATGTTACATAAGACTCACTTTAAAAAATCAAAACATCTCGACGTAGACATTAAAAAGAGAAAAAATACCAACATGAAAGAAATTAAGTTTCCTACCACAAAGCTATAACTATCAAGTTCAATGCCGCTTTAAAAGATAAAACTAGGAGCAATAAGTTCGCTGAGAACTACTCAAACTCACTTCGCCACCTACCTGGTAACGGTTACGTCTTCCTTCCAAGAGAATTAAATGGCTTAATAGACGTGATAATGGTAAGAGATTGTGCTAAAGTTCGTATAATTGGAGTTCTCAAAATATTATTTCAAAGATTCAGTGTGAATTTGTGAAAACGCGCTTTTAAACAACATTGATGTCGTAGTTAATTTGAATAAACAGCTCTATCTAGTAGAAAATAGTATACTCATTAAAAATAAAAGAAATAAATCCACGGCTTCAACCACGAAAAAAATAAGATTGTTGCAATATTAACTCTTTTAGGACAAGTAGTATATTGAATGTGTTTAGCTACAATTTTAATAATACTGATGATAAAAAAGTAGCTCGTAAATATAATTAAGTACAAAATTAAAATGTTCTGTGAAAATGGGTGAGATAGTAAACTAAGCCTTCAGTCTCACTTAATAATATTAAGGATTTTTACCGCAATATATTCAAATTGAAAAAGACTGCTTATTCACATGCACCCAAACATTAGAGCTATCAATAAATAGATAACTAAATTAGGAATTTAGCTGTAAGACGCTTAAGTATCGCCCACATATCCCAATCGTCCATTATTGTAATATAATGTAACATGCGTGGGTTACCTCTCAGTGTAAGTACTTGTATTAAAATCACTTGTATCCAAGTACAATTCTTAAGCGTGAGTTATGGTAATTTTCGTGTGTTTTGGTGTTTTCAGACTGATTCATAAGATACCAAATGTATATATAAATGCTACAAACAAAATCAGATTTTTAGTTTATAAATTGTTTATTTCGATGCATTTCGATGCAAAAATGATTTTATAGTAATTTACATTAGAACTTCATGACTTGATATCGCTTTCATTTGTACGAAACGTTGCCTGATATTTTTACAGTAGTGTTGACGATCCATCTGGTGTAAAGGTCGGTTGCTACACCAAGAGTTCTAGGTTCGATCCCCGGGCAGTACAAACATTAGTGTGAACATGTCTGTTTGTAATGGTCTGGTTGTTTTCTATGAATAATATGTATGTATTTACAAATTTATCTATGTATTATTATATTGTTTAGATCTCGCTGTGTAAATATCAGTGGATTACTCATATTCTGTTTGGCATGATGTCTTATATTTGAGGTTGACTAGGGTCAAAATTGTGACACATTCGTTTATCCCCCCGTTTATATTATCTTATTTCCAACCAACTGCTCAACCTTTTTAAAAGTACTGAATAATAACACTTACGGTTGGGAATAAAACTCAGAGGGTTATCACCACAGACATCCGAATATACTGGACAAGCCGCCAAGTTTATAGGTAGTCCCAGTGTCGCAATTTCTTTTCGGTTCTTACCTGTGAAAAGTTATTATATTTCTTGGTAAATTTACTGATTCATTGCGATGATGGCATCTTGCAATTGCATAGGATGGCATTTTGGAAAAAAACGGTAATTTCCTCTAATATTCGTGCATCTTGATCGTCTCACAGAGCGTAAACTGGCAGCCAGTGTATGCTCGTTGAACTTACATTTGTCGCACTTTAAACGCGGCTTGCCCCATCTCCTGTATTGGGAAATCTGTGGTTATCACGTTCTTAAAAAGTTTGATGTCAATCTTGTGTTTGAATTAGAATGTTCTTCCAAGATAGCACCTCTTTGTCGTTATTTGAAACTTCAATTTAAGACACCGGGTAACCTTTTGATGAGTTTGTTTGCAAACACTTACTGATCACAACTTTTTGTTTCATAAAAAATACGTCGCACTTTTTCAAGGAATCAACTTTTAATGAGAAATGTTTTGGAAACCATAATTTTTTGATGACTCTCAGGTATTGTTGGGAGAGTAAGATAACGATTTAGATATGAAAACAATAAGGCTACTCTTGTATTTCTAACTTCTTTGTAAGTGATTACCAAATTTTTGTTAAAATTTTAGAAGATATTATCCACTTTTGTTAATTTATTTTACTAAATATGTCCTAATAGTTAAGTATGAATAAACGACAGACGTATTTATATATCTATATAAGTTTTCAGGCCTTCATTTAAATATCTGTTACTAACTATCACATATTATATTTTTTTTATGATATTTTGAAAAATCACATCTCACAATTTCAAAATTAATAAATGTCCTTAACATTATTTAGTAGGATTGTCAGAGATAGGGTGGTTACAGCACAAAGAGTTCTTCGATAATATTCCGCATTTCATCCAAACATACAGCGTTACTCGCATATGGAATTTTAATATTCATCTTGGAATCTTTCCTTTTTTTAAATTGGATGTTAAAAAAGAAGAGATTCCACCTATTATACGGCTCCAATGAGGGAACGAGCTACTCGTATAGAGTGTACGTACAGGCTTTAGTCGTCCACGCGGGCTCAGTGCGGATTGGCCGACTGCACGTACATCCTTTTAATCTCTTTGTAGACGTGCGCAGGTTTCCTCACGATTTTCCTTCACCGTAAAATCGCACCTTACCTAATAACTAGACCTACCTAAGTAAGGTTTGTAAGGTTATCTACCTAGACTAGGTAGCTAATCTTACAAATAATTTCGAAATTTGAAAATGTTTGGTACGTGGCGGGTTAAACCTGCACCCTCAGATCGGATGGCACAGTCAACACCAATAAACCACCGACACTCAATATTGTAACGGAGTTTTAGTGCTTAATATAAGAAACACAAAGTGTACTGTGATAGTTGAACGAGAGCATAATTATTTACTTTTATCTTGTAAGTTTTCAGGTTCAGTAAATTCTTGTACAGAAACAGTAACTACAGGTACCTAATATATATGTCTAATAACAAACTTGGTAAAGAACTTTGAACAACCAGGAATACCCAGGTTTCGCCAGTTCGGAGGATTAATTAAAGGCTTCTATAACAACAATTTTGCCTTTGGAATGGTTAGCATGAATATGTAGAGTTAACAAAATCTTTACATGTCTACGCTCATTTATCGAGTGGCGAAGGTTAAATTTATTATCTAATAAGAATAACTGAAGGAAAATATTAATTTAGTAAGTCTAAAATATTATAAATTTAATGAACGATACAAGGAAACAACGTTGTACTAAGGTTGGCACGTGATCGCTAATATAGAGAAAACATTGGTTGTACCACTCATATTTTATTAAAGTAATTTTCCCAACCTTGACTACTAAATAACAAGACCAAAGTCTTTAGTTGTATTATGACGGTATTTAATTCAAGTACTTAATCAATGGATAAACCAAAGACCCTATACTAACAGAAATGTATGAATAAAAATTGTCACTCTGAAAGAAGCAAACATTTATTGTAATTACATAATTTATTGATACTAAGTTTATTATTATACATATTTATTTTGCCTTGCATACCTCTCCGAATAATCGTCGAATTATATTTTAGTGGGTATAGTTCAGATAAATAAAAATTAAAAATAGGACGTGTTTTTCTCACTCATTTACACACTGAGAGTAATCCTTTTAGACTCTATAACATTACTTGTTAGTACTCGTCTGTGAGATTAAGAATTAAAATATTAATAAGCGTCACAAGATATATTTAATTTTTTTGGGTGAGAGCTTGGTGTGCCACTAATCCGGTTAAGCTGTAAAGACCATCTTTATCCTACGGCAATAAAGGTCTTCCGAAAAATGTTGAATATTCTTTTTATATACGCCTGCATTGTTTCTTATTTATTCTTATACCGGTGTTAAATAAGTAAGCAATAATAATGAAGGGTGACAATATTTAAAATATTTAAAATGTACGACAGTAAAAATCCGGTGCGTAGAATCGATTGTGATATATCATACATTTTATTTTAATTAAAATATCATAAGATTTTGTGACAACCTGAATGACAAGTAGCGTAGAGTCATTGACCTTTTAGAATAATAGTAGAAATTGCTGAAGCCAAAAGCGGGCTATGTCGCTGCGGTTGAAACGCGGCAAACTTTTTACATGTAATCTTAGGTTGTATTTCACTGTAAATATTTTTTAAATATTGATTCATCACATCAATCATCGTATAAAATAAAGGAAAATTAAAAATACAATTAAGATTCAATGATCTTTATTTACTGTTTCGTAACATTCACACGTTCATTGTTTTCCTACAAAAGCTTTAAAAAGTTACAGGGAAGGCGGGGCACTGGCGTTTATTTTAAATGCACCTATCATTTACCAAATCACTTTCACAAGGCTATTTTTGAACACTAGCACTGATCCTCGGATGTGCTGAGCAAGGCACCGCCCGCGCTGCGGCCTCTTCCGACCCCGTCGTACCATATTGATAATGAGATCCATTGAGAACAAATTTTGCTCCATTTCGTCACTGGCAGAATCTTATAACCACAATGTTGTATTGTATTTGTGCTCGATACCGCTACCAACGCTATTATCATGAATAAACATAGAGCCTACTAGTAATCGTGAAAAACATTACGAACTATTAATGCCATGTATTTATTCATAACGTTCCCTGGAGAAATACCTTTTGAGGTTAAATTAAGACAAGATTCGACTCAAAATATGGATGATGCAATATGGTAAACATGACTAAATTTACGGTAGGTAAAATAGGTTGTTAAAAATAATCAATTGTTATAAAACGGTTCAATTGGTTATTTTTAATCGATTTACATAGGTTTAATAAATATTTAAAAATTACTTGTAAATTATTTTGAATGTATTTTGAAAATGAAATAAAAAGACCTTTTTTACTTACGTTTTCGAGACCAAAACGAAGTCGTTATGTTTAAAAATTATCGTTGTATCACAGATAACATAAATTTATTCAATGTTAAATGGGCGCTTATTTGTTTGAATTTAATTTGGATCATTATTTGTGAATAAATACACAAAATAGTAGTCAGTACATATAACGATTTATTTAAAAAAGAGCATGCATTCTGTATTAATAATAGTTACCAAATATTTGGTTTCCTTGTGCTTTTACTTTGAAATACTATAAGAATTAAAAGATTATAAGCTTTTGTTTTATATTGGTTGGTTGATGTTCAACATGATTGATTGTTTATATCAACCAAACATGCATATTGGAATATATGCCGTAAAGCATGCTTGTATTTCAAGAATAGGATTGATTAAAAATCAATTTTACGATCAAGTAGACGAATCGATTAAAATATTGAAATCGATGTTTATTTGAATGATTCTTTACCATTAATTTCACATCTCTAACTGAGCGGCTAGAATACGTCAAGGTCAAGGGAATGAGACAGTGCCGGCAATTTATATCTTATTCACTTGTTTTAAAAGCTATAATCACATTAGAGGAAGAAAAGTTGCGTCATCTTAGCGGCGAATAGCAAAACTAGCTAAATGTTCATTAATGACTGAAAAATGACATATTCTCATTAGTAAGAAGCAACATTTTCAACTTTATTCCTTTAACATAAGAATAAATATTGAATGCTAATTGACGGCGAAATTGTTTTTTGTTTTATTGTTATTAGAAAAAAGAGTTTGATGCAGACTGTCACTGCGCAAACACAATAGGCAAATTATTTTCGGTAACTATTGACCTTAGATGAACAATAAACTAACTGTTAATCTAAGTTATTAACGTTCTTTTCTTGAAAGATATTGTCAGATAATTAGCAAGGTTACAAAATTGTGTTTTAATGAAATGAAAACGTTCAAAACGTCATGGTTTTGTACATTAGGGGATTTTTGTTTTATTTAGGTATTATTTTTAATTTTATTGAATTTATATGTGTCTTTAGAATGAATGAACTAATGAAGCATGGGCGAAGATTTCCCATATTTTATAAAATATTCGGAATGTCATTTCTATTAAAATAGATGTATATTGATTTGGTTAACTTTAAGATGTATGTGAACACAGTTACTTTAAGCTTGGCAATAAAAGAAGCGCGGTACTTATAATACATCAAGTAGATAAGATATGTATTTTAAATGTTCAAGATTCTAGTGTAGGTAGAAAATGTGTGTCAATCTGCAATTTGATATTCTATTATTTTGAGGTCATTAACATTCAACAGGGTTGATCTTTTAAAAAGTAGGTCAATTTTTGAAGCGTGTTTTTCTTCGAAATATACGATTTAAAATTAGTTAGAGCTCCCTTAATTACTTAATTACCAAACTTATACCCTAGTCAATTATTATTGCTCACTTATTTAGCACCGTGTATATCTATTAATTTGTGAAAAAAGATGATTTATTCTTTATTAGCAGCAAATTATCTACCTAATTAGATTCCTATACTGAATTCAGAAGGGTCATTTATGGACCTTATTTGAACAAAATTACTTACAATATTATCATATTATGTTAAAATGAAAACACCATGCATTGTTTAAAGTTGGTTTTGTGATTCATCATCATCATCAGCTCATTAAACATTCTCACCGAAGGGCACGAGCCTACCCCGTAAAGAGTATTTAGGCTTTAGTCGTCACCGCGGGCCCAGTGCGAGTTCGACGACTTCAGGCCCAGTGCGGGTTCGACGACTTCACGCACAACCTTTGAATTTCTTCGCAGGCGTGCGCAGGTTTTCTCACGAAGTTTTCTTCTCCGTAAGAGCGTCGGATAACGTACATATAATTTCGAAAATTCGAGAACGCATTGGTACGTGGCGGGATTTGAACCTCAGCCCTCCCGGCAGGAGGGCATCAGTCCACATAATTGAGCCACCGACGCTCGGTTTTAAGTTTACTTTTATTATTTGAGTAGGTATATTTTATATACTCGTTTAGCGTTATATTGCCTAGTGCTGGCGTCTTAGCTTTGCAATATCGATTGGCAAAGTTCCCGTCACAAGTTTCTGGAACGCTGAATCCAGAGACTTTCCTGACTCGCAGTTGTCTTGGACCTTTAATAATTGCAGCAGAGGGCTGAAGTTTACGTCTACAAACATAGCGAAGGAATCCAAAAACTTGTCTTTGGATATGAAAATGTCCCAAAAAACATGCTGAAACCAGTAAAGGAAAGGAAATTTTATATGAAGTAACATTTAACAATTCCAATTGAAATATAATTTATTTTGATAGATTTATTTAGTGCGGGAATTTTTAAATTTCATACGCATTCCGTTAAACGTTTTCGATGACTTAAGAGCTTTTAAATTCAATTAGAACTTAACCTTGATCCTATGTAGTGTTTATCAAAAACTGAATTAATGGTATTTGACACGTGTTCAGTTCAGTTTACTCAAAAAATAATAATGAACATCATGCCTTCACTTTTCAAGTCAACAACTGCTTTAAATTTATATTTCGAAATTGATGTATAAAACGAATTTGGTACAGCGAAGTTATTTTATAAAAATAGTACCGCGACTATACCACAAACGAAAGGATAACCATACAATTTGAAACATGGGTAACATGGGAATACCAATATCGGTTATTCCTAGTTAAAGATCGTACGATACTGATTTTAACATTAGATCTGTGACTTTATCAGTACAAGAGATGGGAGCAAATCTCTAAACTTATTCAAATGTACGAAGCCGCGGAGCGCCGAATAAATGCATATTGAATTTGTTTACGTTCACCAAACCGAATAGAGATAGACCACACTTCTCTATTTAAATACAACCTAGAATTTACATATTATTGCTCTCAGTTCCGATCTTTGTTTCTTGTTTAAATAGCTTTGCGATATCACCTTTATGACTTTTACGATTCGATAACGTTTTTGAATACGTAAAACTAAAAAATAAATACTGCGTAATAGGACTTAACGTTTTTGGCTAAAGTTTTACAACAATTTAGATGTGGCCCGGGTTCAAAATAGAATCTGAGATGTTCTTATGAAATGAAAAAATCCGTCTTTTGTAACAAAAGCAATATTATATGCGCCATAATATTTTATACATTAAATAAAGTGGATTTAACAGTTTAAAAAGTAACTTCGTTTGATAGGATTAACAACCTTTGTACTATTTAGGTTTCTGTGTGTACGAGAACATAATTCTTAAAAACTAACGTCTGCAATGGTAAGTAATGTTAACCAGTCGACACGCAATGGTCTATGGCTGTGGACTACAGTCCAATACCCCGGTGAATTATTGGGTAGGCTAGGTCAAGCTGTATAAGCTTTAAAACCTCCAACTCATATCTTAGTTTAAGAGTCGTTTATAAAGGTTTTGACATAATTGGGCAAATTTACATACCGATACCTTTGAAAGGTTGAATGAGAGATTGCTACTAACTATCAAATAAAAAGACAAATCCACTAACATTCACTCAGCGCTATCTAGCCCCAAGTTAAGCGTGAGCTTATATTTCGGGTACTAAACAACTGAAAAATATACTTAAATATATATTTTTTGGTAAATACATACAGATCACACATAAAAACACATAATGGTCTGGCATTAGAAACAAACATGTTTATGCCGGGGATCGAACCCGGAACCCTTGATGAATTAGTCGACATCTCAACCGCTATATGTTCTGAATATTTTAAAGCTACCTCTTACTAACGCGGGATAGTATTTACCGCTTGTACAAATGCATTCTTATCTCAAAAATAGCATAACCACTAACTAGTTCCCATAACAAACGCGACCTCACAAATACAAAGGTCTGTCGTCTACATGCAAATGTACAATGTTCCAGAAAACTTCAATTATGTTTTAAGTTGTCTTCCCCGCTGGGTGGTCACGGGCCCTTTACGGTCTATAAACTCGAGTACATTCGGTTTACGACGTTGAATTTCATCACGGCTCCCCTTAATCTACTTTTGGTTATTCTCATTTTTGTTTTATGCTATGCACAGATGAGATTTGCAATGTTAAACAGCAGGAGCAACAATGTTGCTTCGTATTTTCTTAAGTTTGCTGAGCTGAATGTCGAGACCTTACATCTGTTGTTTCTGGTGACGGGCGCAGTGTAGCATCGATAGAAAAATAATTATCTATTAGTTTCCTTTAATGACACTCTATCATGGTCAGGTATCACTTACCATCATGTCAGCATTTTGACCGTCCTGTCAACATATTTTTTTAAAATTTTAGATTAGATTCTCAGACAAGCTAAGGGACCGGATTTTCGCAAAGCTTGCACCGCCAAATCCAACAACAGAGGCCGAAAAAAAAAATTATTTGCCGTCTTTGACGTTTATTATTTTTTTAAAAATATCTGTCTCATTACCAACACTATATAATATGTATGTCAATAAATCCGAGATATATTTTTAACAAACAGGTTTTGGAACAACAAATCAAACAAAACGCCTGTATCCGATAGTTTAATAGCTGGAATATTATTTTTTCTAATTAAATGTACAAAATTATTTGTTTTTATTTGAAATTATATTTTTTCATCTAATTTATAAAATTAATTAGAGATCGTATTATAAACATAATGTATTATGTTTGAAAATAATGAATGAGTACAAAATGAAAAAAGTAACTAAAGATGCAAATGAAAGCAACAATTACAGTGATAGAATTACCAAATAAGGTCAGGGCAGTGTCATGTCAACAATTCGTCTCACACGAGTTTACCCGGACTACCCGTACTACGAGTTTTTCTAACTCCATAATCTAATTGAGCCGTGAAAGGGATCTCTTACATCGCGTCTTAACCGTTTATAGTTCGATATAACTTGAATCTACAACACCGTTTATAATAATAGATGGGCCATTTGACGTACAATAACATGGTGCTATTATTTTAGTGAATTGTATCAGTCATAGAATAACAGGCAAGGTAGAATAATGGCGGCTTTCTAAAATACTATTCTCAAGACGAAATAAAAGTATTTTTGTTTATTAGTTAATTGCTCCAATTTATTGACGGGCTGCGACTCGAGCGTCGATGGTGTGGACTGTTGCCCTCCTATCAGAAGTGCTGATGTTCAAGTATCAATGGTTTTTTCGAATATCGGAAATTATGTATACGTTATCCGACGCTCTTCGGTGAAGAAAAACATCGTGAGGAAACCTGCGCACGCCTGCGAAGCAATTCAAAGGATGTGTGTGAAGTCGTCCAACTGCACTGGGTCGCGTGGACTACTAACTAAGACTAAACACCCTATACGGGTAGGCTCTTGCCCCTCGGTGGGGACGTTTGATCAGCTGATGATGATGATTGACTCGCTGGAAATTCATTATCATCTTGAACTGGAGAGTGACGGATGAGAGATCGGAAAATGGTCAATTTGGCCAAATGTATAGCTGTAACTAGAATCTGAGCTTTTACAGTTTCAAGGTGTGTTTGCCATTATTACACTAATACAAGTAACAGTCTTCTTTGTGATATAATACTCTCATGGTTATATTTATGGTATGCAACGTTATGACTTTGCATAAAGTTTGAGATTTTTTGTGTTGTCTACTATTTTTTTTAACGTTTATTTAGATTATACAGTGAATAAGTAACAAGAATTGTCTGAACTAATCTTATTCTAATCAAGTCGATATGGATTCGCAAGTTAAGTATGATAATGCGACACCAAACAATATTGGGACACTGATCGCCCTTTCAGTCGCCATCCAGAATTCCCGGAAACCGCACGAAGATGGACAGTACGGTTCTTTTGTCTGAGGAGCACCACAGTCGTACATACTGCTGCCGGAATATCTCCATCATACCAAATTTTCACGGCACCGACCAACACCTGCCCACAGTCTATTTATAGTTTTCCAGACCGCCCTGGGAAGATCACCGGCCAGGGGGAGCTCTACAGCCAAACGGGGTTGTCTCAACGAGGTTGGAAAAAATCATCCACCACATCAGTCTGACCTTAGATGCCTCAGCTGGATTTAATTGCTGTTCAAGAAACTTCGAAAAAGACTCCTGAGACGCGACGGATGCGCAGCTCTCCCATACAAAGGAAGTCTGGGGTCAACCATCTGTTATTATATTTTAACAGCCGAAAGCACCCTACTTCGTACATTAGGAGAAGCAATGTTGGACAGCTGGTAGACGGATTACAATGGTGTAGGTAGAAGAGAATCCGTTACAAATCTGCACGAAGCATTTAGGGCATCATCAATTCTCTTTGACTATCTCTAACATCAACGCTGAACTAATGAAGTGATTATAGTATCATCAATAGAGCTTTCATGAGTTATTGTCAAAGTACGTAAGAATCAATAATAATTTCTATGATTTACTGTTTACATTTAAATTAATCAATAATGAAATCACGACCAATATGCATAGCGGAATCATAAGCCCTTCCACAAATTTAATCACAGTAATGGCGTGCATATGCCCTTTCTCCAACAACGAAAGGGGAACCCAGAAATTTAATTTCAAAGATGAACACTGCGAGGTTCCGATTAAAATGGTGAGGGCTTTGTCCGTTGTCTGCCTGGTTTTAATCTTGGCGCCTCAAAAAGTGGCACAAGCCGAGCAAACTATGATGAGGCGCAATTTGAGAGACGGCTCAAGTTAATGAGATGGGGCTTTGGTAAGGCCCCGTTGTTGTAGGAATAGTGGCATTTTAAGCCGAGTAAAGAACTGACGAATAATTATACTATAAAACATATAAAATGTGTATTATTAAAAGGGTTTATGAATACTCTTATGTTAAAAATAACTACAAATCCACACAAGTAAATACATACTCTAACAGTAATACATTGTTACTGTAACTCTTTTCAATTTATTGAACGTCTACGACTTCATTCCTTAACTATGATCTTGCTTATCACTTTGCTTTATGAATTTGCCTTATCTATGAGATCAGGCTGGATTTTGACCTTGGTAATCATGTTGTGGCAGGTTCAATTTTCCCTGCATATCGAGAATGGATTTCAGAAGAGTTCTATAAATAAAGTGTTGTTTGTGGATTTGGGTTAAGCATGCGATTAAGTATAAATGTATTTCTTGGCCAAGTTTTATCCTGTCAGGGGAACTGTTTTGCAAAGATCGTGGGTGAGTTGCTAAAAGCCGTCGGTTACGTATTTTCCAATATTTTGAATCCCATTTGAGTAGGTATTCCAGAATGAGACTGAATGTTGATCCTACTTAAATTGAGTTAAAAACGGATGGTGCTATTTATCGTATAGAGCGCTATTCCTTTCTCACTCTACTTAAGTGAAGATCAACGCCTGAGTCTCGTTCTAGAATACAGGCTCAGTGAGTGTTTTGTCTCCATTGATATTCTAATATAATTGTTATTCTAATTATATCCTAATCATACTTGACAAAAAAAATAGCAACTTAGGTGACTATGATATGGAATAATTACTGGATACTGAGAATATGATAATCAAAAACACATGTCACAGGTTGGCAACAACATTTGGATCTTACAGGTAACGTGCGCGATAGTTTACTGAAACTTGCTAAGTTAGTAGCTAACTTAACATCAGATTGGCGTCTACTTAATTACCAATTAATTCATAACGAAACTTTGGTATTTCTTAAACTAATTCTAACTTATTTAATTATCTTCAATTTTGACTTTCACTTCACTCAATCATTTCGCTCTACAAACAAAAATGTAGTTTAACATCATAATTTAAACCGTA
>PQWD01014890.1:0-36745 GCA_019425675.1 Leucinodes orbonalis
AGTGTGAACTCAAAAAAGATAACTATTATACTCACAACAAAGGAAAAAATTATTGGCATGAAAAGAAACAACTGTAAGCTAAGTGGTAAGCTCCCACGGTTGTCTTTTGTTTTACAGAATCTATCTAAGCTAGCTACATTGGCTCATGAAATTGATAACAGATTTATTAAAATACTATCTAATTTTACTACTTACTATACTAGAGATACCATTCCGAAGGGTTCCGGGTTCGATCCCCGGGCAGTACAAACATTTGTGTGCATGAACATGTCTGTTTGTAATGGTCTGGGTGTTTTCTATGTATGATATGTATGTATTTACGAAAAAAAAATGTATTTAAGTATATTTATCCGTCGTTTAGTACCCATAATACAGGCTTCACGCTTAACTTGGGGCTAGATGGCGCTGTGTGAATGTCAGTGGATATTTATATTTATTATATTTATATTATTCAATAAACGACCCAAGTCGCTTCCGTAGGTACCTACTATGTAACTTAAAATCTATATTCAAAAAAAAAATTAGCTTTCTGGCACTTCGTGGGCCGCCTCGAACTTTGGAGTGATCAAATCCAAGTCGACGCGTCCTCTGGCGCAGACGCTCGCACAGCTCCGCGTTCTGTCTCCTGTGTTCTAACCTAACCAATCTAAACCATACCTAAAACCTATTGATCGTTAAGAATAAAACGCTTCAGTTATTTTTCTGAGTGTTTTGATGCAAATGGTGTTATGATATGTGACAATACGGCTTATAATCATGATGGCAAATTATATTATTGAAATTGACTTGGAAGCAAAGTTTCTAGCTCGTGACTAACATAGTACCTAAACAATGAGTTACTTAGCTTTAACATATGAAATTATGAGAAAAACAATATTAGATCTATTTACCGTATACCATCTGTTCCACGCTTTAATAGTAACATCAGGTTCATATTTCATCGTTCTAAATGTGATACTTAATCAAGTTTTCAGAAGAGACAAATAACTGCTTTGATAATTAAGTTTAATACATATTAATATTTAATTTTTCTACAAAAATTTAACCTAAGTACCTACGCTTTATTGAGAATAAACGGAAACATTAATTTTTTACTTTATATACAAAAACAAAATGCAGTTACGAAGTCACTTCCATTTCTCATAAAATTGGAGGTAAGTTACGAGGTAACACTAAGTACAGCAGTGAAATTTGGATATGGTAGTAGAAGAAGCTTGACGGTAGACATGAGAGCAATGAGGAGTATAATTCGAGTAATGAATAACAAGTGACAGGATAAGAATAGTGTTAAAGGGAATGGTGTGGTATGAAAGAGGATGTAGTGACGAAAATTGAGTAAGAACTTTGAGATGGTTTGGGAATGTCGAGAGGATAAATGAAAGAAGACTTACGAAAGAAACCTGCAAGGCAGAGTGGACGGGATTTTTGAAAGAGGCGGCCTATGTCGGGTTTAGTTAGTTAGTTCACTTACGGTTAAAATCATTTCTGATTGGAATTGAATGGAAGGGATAGGCCCTTAGAGAGATCCTGATCATAGCTGCTCCATTGCCAGTTGAGTGACTTTGAACTTTTGATCCAATCCTGAAGTCTATGTGTAATGTCTCAGCTGCGTAGTTTTGTACGGGAAGCATAGCGGAATCGATGACATGACGTAACTTGCAGAATTCCGCCCAGCTCAACTGAATCCTACAACTACTAGCCTCTTGCTCGGAATTATGCCGGCCAAATTGGATGGTTTGGCCGAGGTAGATGTATTCCTGCAGAACCTAGAGAAAAACGTTCCAATGCGTTTGTGAAGTTTAGGGGATAGGTATATAGGATGGGTCTTGTCCTCTGACTTGGACCTGAACGGTAATTGTCGCTACGTTGGAGTGCTTAAATATTTGGTAAATGTTTGAAGCCATAGATGAAATGAAACATTTGATGTTGTTGGGTGAATTTTGTCTCGGCGGCTGGTAGTGGTGTTGGGTTTGCATGCGGCGACGGGGCTCAGCTGATGGCTGCTATTCGCGGGTCTGCTCCATTATTTTGTCAGCGATGAGGGCTAGTTCTTCTTGGGATATCTTCGTGTTGATGATTCGCTGACAGCGAGGACTGAACGAATGTGTGGTGGAAGATGATTTGTCCACATCAGGCATAGCGTGGCGTCTGGAATTCTGTCTCGGGCTAGGTCACGCATGCGGCGAATCAACTGGAACGGGTTCGGGTCGCCGAACTCCATTTCGGACAGCAGCATCTGGAACTAGCGACTGTCCGATTCCTCGTATACGATAAGACGTTCCTTTACCCAACCACCATCTGGGCCATCTTCTTGTCGCCTCCCTGCTGGAGTGTGTGGCGGCTTCGAAGCTGTAGAACTACAGCCGTGGTCGATCGCACCAGAACTGTGGTTTCGCAATGACAGCGAAATATCTTTGACGATGTGGTTTTCTGGTCTTGCTCTGCTTGCTGAATTGTATCCAATAGGCAAATCGCGTGATCTTCTGCGTCTGGCAAGCGCGGTGCCTCGCTCGCGGCGAGTGGAGCCAGCGTGCGTTTGCGTCGCGTCTCCGCAGAGTTATGTTTTAGTTTTATTATGTTTAAAGAATAATCTTTCGGCGGCGGAGGCTCGGCGTGCGGAAGTATCGGGCGGGCAAGCGGTGATCTCGGGTTCGACGTCGGTGACGTCGATGATAAATAAACAGTTCCTAACCGAACATCATGTTTCCAGACCCGTCATGAGTTCTTTTCAGAACTTTTATATCTTGTTTCTCACTCATTAAGTCATGGTATGATGTGGTGGTATATGGTATGATGGTGGTAATCTGGTCACGGTAATGTTCTTGAGGTAGGCACAACTACAAATTGTTCAAACATCGGCCTTACATAAAATAAACAAGCTAGATGCACTCAAAAAGTGTCCACGGCAAAATTTTCATTTATAAAATCACGTCACTCGCGACATGCCAATATCAAAAGTATGAGCATACTACTATGTAGTAGTATGCTCGTGCTTTTGATTTTGTTTCCTTTTAATGATGCCATAAGGTCAAAATTATTAGAAATATTTCTTGTAATAAATATAACAATAGTCAACGTGTGTGTCAAGCGGCTTGGGCAGTTTTTGGTTGATATATCTTTGTGATTGTGCACCTAGTTAGTTTATTGTTTATCTAAGCATCTGCCTAATTTAATTATTATTATTTTATATGCAAAACAATACAGTATTTATATAACTAAATAGTATGACTACAGTAACATACATGTACACAGCAATGATATTCTGTTTACATCATTGGTACACAGTTATTATGTTTCCGCATATGAACATCTGTATGCTAATATGTGATTGCAAAAAACCAAATATATTAAACACTTTGGTATTGTAAATACAGTTTTATAAATTGGCTTCGAAATAGGAATAAAATATTAAAAGCTAGAAAAATATATTAATTTAAGTAACCACATTAAACCAATCATTAATTAGTGTTTGAGTAAACTTCTCAAGTTTAGGATCAAAAATATCGAGCGAAGTGGTATCAACCAGATTATTGAAAATGTTAGCAGACCTTGTAAAAAGAGATGATTATTTATCTTTGTTCGCAATATCGTGAACACCTACCTACAAATACTAACATCTATTCAAACAAAAAAAAAAGTGACCTTAAAATTGACAGGTTTACAAACAAATTTAGTAAAAAACAGAAATGAATTGCATTTTCTTGTCGCACATTTACAAGTTCCCACCAAACAAAACTAACACCGTGATGCCTAATAAAATGTCACTTGTTGCTGCACCATAAAATGTTAGCAATAATTGTTTCGCGAAGAGACTTCACGTCATCATTTTGTCGTCAAATTAATTCTACTTCAGGTCACACAAGCTAACAGCAAATATATTGTACGATGCTTGCATAAAAAATATTATTTTGTAAAAAAAGTTATAATACGAGGTTTTTTTGGGGTAAAATACAAGGGGTCATTCGTTACTTACGCAAGGACAACTATATACAAAAGATTTCTCGAATCGGTTATAGGAGTAAAGGTTGGTACAAGTAAAATCTCACTAAACATTATAGTTAAGATTTATTTTAAGTCATCCCTGCATGTCACGTTTCAATGTTTATTTTCATTCTTGTTACTGTGAATTCCGAACTCAGCACGTCGTCTTCATTATTCATCTTCTCATTTTGGTTTCGTTCGACCGTCTAGTGTAGCATGGTTAAGGAAAATAAAAATGTTTCTGATCAAATAAACAATAAAGTCAAAGTGATTCCCTAAAAATTCTTTAGTGTTAACCGGCAATGGAATCTGACGAGCTTAAACGATATAAGTATGAGCACATCGATTTCCATCAACACTGCCTTGTCATGTCAAGCGTATCACTTACCACCAGGTTAACGAGCTGATCATCCCGTTCACTTATAACATTAAAATAAAGTCCTACTTTATATGATACCCAAGTCGTAATTTTCGGGACGCAGACCATGTTCAATAAAAGAATGGAAGAAACGACTAAACCAGAATTTTAGTACTTTTAATACTTAGATAAACAATTAACTAACTAGATGCAAAATCTCGCTAGTGCCCACTGCGAAATTCTGCCTATCGCGTCGGTTGGGCAGAATTTTCATTCATAATCGCGTCGCTCACTGCATGTCAAAATCACATAGTAGTGATCATTTTGTACCCTTTCAGTACAATACCTTTACATACCTATTATACGTATGTGTAATGCGGCTCGGACATTTTTGTTGACGATTCTTCGTAATTGTGTGTGCATCTAGTTAGTTAATCGTTAATCTAAACTATAAAAGTATTAATAAATTACAGTTATGCTCATCCCGTTTGGTACGCAGCTGTGATGAATCACACCGGCGCTAGACCACCAAATAGGGACCATCACTTTTCTAGGGGTAAGTTTTCGTTTAGGGCATTGTTTAGTGCTGAACCGGGATCTTGCCGAGCGTTTGCGGTTATCGAACAGAATCCATTTTACATCGCAGGTAACATGGTTCCAATTCCTTCAAGCTGCTGCTAATTCAGCCGTTGATTGGATAGCATCAGCTTCCACAATCGCCTCTAATTCATCATTGTCGACCAAAACCTTCGGACTACCGCGAGTTCATTTTTCGGGTCGAAAATACACGGAGCGAAAAACTAATAACAGGTGGTGCGTTGTTTGTAGTGTTAGCTCCATAAACGTATTTATTGCTTGCCGGTGTGACGCGTGTTACCGCGTACTCTTATTCCATATTACTCGAATTTTTAACGTATCTTTAAAGAAACTTAAAAACGTAAGACTAATCAATAAACAAATGACTACTTTGGAAAAAAAATCCATGTTTTTGAAATAAAATTAATTTAAATTGGACTCTTAGCCAAACAAAAAATATTTTGATTTGACATGGCCAGTACTTCAGAACGGCAATTCCATAAAGGTAAAGACCTATTATTAGGTTATAATAATAATAATTATGATCCATCATCAGAAGGATAATTTCTTTCAAGGAAAATTCAACTTCGATAAGCAGTCGAAACGACTTCAAAGATTTTATTAATTCCCGCCGAATGGTTTTTTAAAAGAATCAATGATTCCCTACGAGATGGCAAAAGTGAATAGATAGCAATGGCACATACTCTGATTAAATAAATATATAATTTTAAACTTAATAGATTATGTTATTATTTATTTCTTTATTGTACACCAAAATAACTAAAGGATACAAAAATCAAATAAAAGAGAGTACAATGGGCCCTTATTGCACATGGCAATTTCTTCCAGGCAACCTTAGGATGGAGACATACAGTGTATGAGTTAGTGGCTAGTGTACGTTGACTAGTGTACGCAATAAATGCAAGTTATATCCATACTAATAATAACTTAGATGAATAAACTATACGATAACTTTATATATTAGATTACTAATACAATAACTAGGAATATATATTGAGATATTAATATACATGAACAAAAATACCCGTACTTGTACATAAACATATATACAAATACAAGTAATACAGATATACACATACAATATACAAATATAAAAAAAATAAGAAATTGAAAGAAAATATTTATAACCATATTTTAAACTTTCCAACAGACTGAGAATGTTTAATGTCTTTAGGTAACGCATTCCAAAGACGCACTGTATGTACCGTAAAAGACATATTTGTGAACGTGTCGCATGTACCGGCATTTCTAATTGTAATTGGCGTTTTGTATGTTCCTCCCATACAAAACGCCAATTTAATGACCTAATATAACCTTTACTAACTAATCTAGTCATAATTATAAACTTTATAAAAGGATATTGTTTATCTCTTGGTTCTTCATGTGAACGATCTCGGAAAGGCGACTTTTCCTGTAAAAAAATAATAAACTTTTAATTATTTCAATATAGAATTCAGAAATAGTAAAAAGTACCTTATTATTGAAATTAATAGCAGATAATAGCAGTATGTTAAAAAGCAAAATAGTATCTAAATAACCAAAATAATATTAAAACATATTTTTATATTATCTTTACAATGATTGCTCGGAAACAGAATATTTCACATGTTTTTAAATAAAGATTGATAGATATAAATTGGCAAAATATAGAAAGGCTTCTGTTTCTATGCAAAATGTGCTTTTGAAGAGATTAGAAGATTGCCTTCTAAAAATATGAAATTGTCATTAACCCTTTAATAGCCGCAGACGGATATATCCAACAGACAAGATTGATTTTCTATTGTGTCTGGAATCCTGGAGATTAAAAAGTTAAGAACTGCAACTGTTCAGTGTCACTCTATGTGTGAGTGCTAAGGAATAAGTAAAGGGAATTAGAAATAATACCCACGTAGCACTAAAAGCCGAAAGTTCTTCATTTAGGTATTTACATTTCTTTATTGGTGTTAACACAAACAACTACAGTGCGTGCTTATTCCAGACACATTTTCCAGTCCGGATCCGAACAGATTAGATGCGTCTATTATATTGTGTATTCCGGCGATATTGTGAAATCCTGTTTAAGATAGCGTAAGTTGTACAATTATAAATGGTCTTTGGTTATACTCAGGGGTTTATAATACAACTTATTTCTTTTGTCTTTCGGGCAGTCTTTGCAACTCGACGAATAAGCGCGCATATTTTACGTTGGAGGGTGTGTGGCTAATTACTACAGGCTGAGCTGGGCTGACAAGAAATCTAGAGCTTCGAATTCTAGATTGAAGGCTCTCCAAGGTCCTCGGCGAGCCAAGGTGCCTCGCCCGGTATTCGGTCATTTCACTGAATTCCATTAGGACATCGGCCGTCGTTTCTTCAGCCCTCATGCACGCTATGCACATGGGGCTGACTGTAACACTAATACTGAAAGGTGCTTGTTAAAACTGCAGTTTCCTGCTTAGTTCATGTATGATCCAGTGGCGCCAGTTGACCTTCGAAGTACCTCCTTGCTGATTGGTCTGTCTGCATTCTCTATGTATGTCCAGTATTCATTGTGTAAATAAGTTGTACGCTGGCTAACTTGATCAATTAACAGGTTAGTTGGTAATGTGATGATGGGCTTAGGACCAACTGATCATATCCGAACCTTGTTTAGCTAAGACATCGTAGACATCTTTACCCCTGCTGTTACTGTGTCCTTTTCCAGTTCGGTTAGTTGGTTTTGAGTGCAACTGCATTCATTGATAATACCGCTGACATTTTGTAGTTGTTGAGCGCTTGGAAAACGGCTTTGCTATCAGTAAGATTACGATGTTGTTACCCTTCCTTACTAGCACAGCCCACTATGAGAATGCCAATGCATTCAGCCGGAAGACAGTGTTATGCTCCCCCAGCGGCACCGTTTGTTTTATATGCATCATTTACAGGTCTATACTGACGGCTTTAGGAACAGGTGCGGGTTCCTGATGCCATCTTAGAGCAATCAGTATAGATCGTGAGTGCACCATGCTGTAACCTTGTAAGGTTCCCTTATAGCCCTGCAGATGCACTCTGTATTTCTTTCAAAGAATGAATACTGGCTCGATAGATTTTTCGACGAGAGGCACCAGCGTTTGCCAACCATACGTATACACTGCCATAGGCTAATTTCTGCCGTTCTCAGCCTATATACAATATAATTTATACAAGGGATAATACTGGTCAACTGATTATGGTGCATCGTCGTATTATAAGTAGCGTAGTATGTCAATAGTCAGAGTGTTGATCAATGTCAGCACACGAGTGGTTGTTTACAATGATATCATTTTCTGTAGCATGTTGTAGACTTGAGACTAACATATATGCAAGCAAGCATGCAGGCATGCATTCGTTTTAGTCTTCTCCATCGCCGCGGGAAGTGCAGACTTCACGTCCTTGCATAACGAAACTCAGGCTACCCTATCACTACACACCTACGGTTACCCTTCCGTAGCTTAGGATTGTTCCAGCCGCTCCAGGTCATCTGAAACTCGTGGGCGAGGGATGCACTCCCTCCACGCCTCCGGCTTTTAAATTGCACTCTAGTATAAACCAGTCTCGTACCGTGGCAAGTCGGGTTTCAGCTTATTTTATATCAGGTAGACAATTACTACAGTTATATTTTTATAATAGGAACACTTTAACAATGACTTAAGAATAAATATTTTTATATGTATATTTGATAAAAAATAATGATTTATCATATTTTTCGGATATTTCAATTTTGGAGTATCATTTTCGGGCTAGTAGCAGTACAGAATTTTATTCAAACTTCGTATACATGACGTTGGTAAAATCTAAATAGAGTTCTTGATTCTAACAGTCTAGATTTTGTACTTTAGCAATCATATTCTGAATTTTCAAACTCAGAATTAGAAATTCTGAGTTTGAAAATTCAGAGTTTGAAAACACAATTGAGCCTTTTATGACCTATTCAAAATAGTTCCCGAAAACAGTATACTCCCTTCGTAAATCAGACTTAAAAATGTCTACCTACCCTTTTGTGGTATTTCTCATAATGATGTTCCTCTTGTGACCCATTCTGGTGGCTACCCATTTTAATAATTGCTGAAATAAAATAGAACATTTAAGAATTATAAAATATTTTATCAAAGTTTCATTGTTTGCTTAAGGTAGATAGCACCTTTAATCAAGGTGTTGTTCGGTGGCTTTACTTATATATATATATATATATATAATTAGAATGTCTGAGTGTAATATTGAAATAAAAATAAAACTATGCATAATGAATAGATAATAAATACAATATAACCTATATTGTCAATGCTATTAAAATTATTTGTACATTACATCCTTAAACCCACGAATCTTTTTATTACAATTTAGAAGGGTTGCATTTTAAGTAGTGTCGTATGCTTTTACATACACTTTCCACTTTGCTTTTCATCATTATCATCTCATTAAACGTCCCCACCAATTTACATATAATTTCGAAAATTCGAAACACATTAGTATGCGGCGGGATTTGATCTTGCGCCCTCCCGGTAAGAAGGCAACAGTCCACACCATTGAGCCACCGACGCTCTGAAACTTGCTATAATTATGTCATTTTAAATGTGTGATCTTTTGAGCAACTATAATGTTGACAACAATATGGAAATTTTAATGACTTTTTGGTTGAGTCTATTAATTTGAATACCCTTAGTGGCCCTATCTAGTAGACGCTGACTGTACCTATAGTACGCGAAAATTGAGACGGCAATCGGGGCATGACATAAAGCGCACACCGCACGAAAATGATTGAATATTACTTATTTGGCAATTAACACTGTTAATTTTAGTATCGTCATAAGTGCTTTTAAAAATATAGCCTTAAATGAATAAACCTGAGTAATTTTTATTTTAGTTATAATAAACCTAATCTCGTTAATGTTACTCTTATTTTTGCTGCGTTGAAAAATATGTCGAAAACTACCTACCCAGTAAATTATGTCAAAAAAAAAGAAAATTGCCATCTCAACGTGTCGCAATCTATAATACCTAGACGACTCAGTATCGAGTCTGCCACCTAATAAAAATACATAATAAATAAATTAAAAATCTACAATTTACTTTTCTGTTCATCGCGTCTGCGTTTTTGTTGATCCAATATGACAGTTTCCTCAGCTCTGTCCTGAAATATGAATAAAAATATACTTTATTATATTATTGTATTACTAGCCCTGAAAACAATAACGGTTACAATGACAAGTTGTAAAAATCGCAGGATATTTATTTAATCTAGGCAAGTAATGAGCAATGACTTTCGTATTTGTTATTGACTTAAAATACATAAAAACAACGCCACAAGTAAAATGTATTTCAAATATTGTTGAGAATCAAAATTTCATGTCATTAACAAATCGCAGCATTGGATGTAATATGGCTGTAATGATGATGAAGAAATTAAATTATTGTTGCAATTTATGTCTCAATTATTCTTAATTTTTCACAATACCTATGTAGTGGAAAATATTTTTTTGTTTCCAAATAACAATCGGAACTTCAAATACTATTTTTATGAAAATTAACCGTAATACATTTTCCATAAAACGAAATTGTTTACAAATTTTGAGATAAACTTTATTAAAAAACCTTTTATTTTTTTGTAAACTGGTTTGGCATAAGTAGATTCATTTATTAAAATTCCCCTATTTAAAGCTGCAAAGAAAGATTGTTCCTGTTTTATAAGAACATTATTTCTCACAGGACTGACAAAATCTAAACACTATATTTCATGAAAGTTGCAAAAAGAATTGCAGACTCTTAAAGCGTTAGCAATTTCATCATCATCAGCCTATAAATCATCATCATCAGTCTACTGCAGGGCACAGGGCTTTCCGTACAGCAAAGCTATGGGGAGATTGAGCCCTAACAAACCACGCGGGCCCAATGCGGATTGGTGGGTGTTAACGACTACCATCCTAAGATAGTAGACCAGACCGACAGGTTAGCGTGCCCTCCGAAGCACGGAATCAGCTTTCTTTTCAGACAATCAGGCGAACAGCCTGCAATGACCTACCCAACTAAAAAAGTCGGACCAAACAATGCTGCTCCGCGGGATTCGAACCCTCGGCCTCCGGGTCACGCAGACCCACTAGGCCACGAAGGCAGTCAGCAATTTATATATTTCGAATTATTGAATACTAACCCTTTTACGGCTCATCTTACGCTCTTTACGTTCGTCTCCTCTAACTTTGGCTTTTCTTTTTTCCTTTTCTGGCGACCGCTCCTCTAGTTCTTTGCTACCCTGCTCATGTAGAAATAAAAGGTTAGCTATTGTACCTACAGAGTTCAAATAAATTTAATAAAATATTCATCCAAATACATACATGAACATCGTTAATTTTTAACAAAGAATGAGACTTAACAAATAACTATTAGAATCAAAAGGGACAACAAATGAAAGATAACTGAAAATCATCAATTTCGCTGAAATCTCGTATATCTTCTCGTTCGCTTTTATTATCTTTTTAGATTCTTGATTTGTTCTTGTAATGTCTTATTTGAAAATATCCTTGTTCCTGTATTTTATTTTTCAGATGTCTCCTCTCTTTATAAGTGAGCACATTCGAATGCAGTTTTCGGTAGCCTGTTTGTTCTAATTCTTGTATCTTGTTATGCTGGTTGATATTGCAACAGATGTTTTTTCGAACAGCGATTCGGTTTCCTTTTTCAGGTTACATTTCATTTGGTGGATCTTTTGACTCAATCATTTTATCAATTAACAGTCTTACCCGCTTTTAATCGGACTGGGCTGAACGGACTCACGACACGCAAGGGTTTCTTTTAATAATCAGTTTATTTATTAAACATGATGATTCTATATCTTCGAACAAATATCATCAGTCTTCTTTTTTTACTCTTCAAAACACATTCCAAGTTAATCCGTTACAAATAACATTTCTTCGCATAAGTATTTCATTGGAATATCTTCAAAAATCTTCAATGCTGTCTGTCAGTAACATTCGAGTAAATTTTCTTCATAATATATCGCAGCTTCGTGAGTGATTTTTGCAGTTTTATGTTACAGGAAATACACAAAATTCTTGAATATCTTCAACCAAATTATTGTAGTTTGAAGTTCATTATATTAATTGGGCGGCTTGCGTTATGTCAGGCCATTTTACTTCATGTTTGATCGTTTACGCCAAAATTGATATAATTTATCGTAATCATCTTCTTAATTATTAAATTTTGCATGTTGATTTTGTTTCTTCAATGAATAATTTACTTACATAATTATATTATTTGTCACATTTCAATTAACACTGAGTCTTATGATGTGGCACTTTTCTTCGTTTGAGTACAGCAACGCGGCGATACGGCGTGGTGTGGTCTCTATCCAGCCCAATCCTCAGTCCGGAGCTAGCGCACCGCAAGGCCGATTTATTATAACGATACTCACCTTGCCATTGCCGCTGTTTTCTACTTTACGACGCTTTACATCTGAAAAAATATGTACCATTATTAATTCATCTGTCCTCTACTTCTTATTTGGATGATATTCCAGTTGACTTCATTAAAGGCGTATAACATTTTCAAATCTTGGATTATTGGACGAAACTTATCGAATAGGTCTACTTAGCTTTTTCGATAATCAATCATGGCATCAGTTTCAAAACTAAAAAACATGTTCATTGTAATTTAAACTTAGTTTACTGAAGTTGAAACACATACCTCGATCTAAGTCATCAGAAGGGTGGCGATGGTCATGCGGAGGGGATACAGTTTCCAAGTAGCGTTCCTCCTAAAAATAATGTTATCTTCATATATTTTTATTACTTAATGACAGCATAAATATTATTGTTTTTTAAAACAATGACAATATAGAGCCACTTATACAAGACTTATTACTGTGACATTCTTCGTCTGCATCAAACTTTTGAGTCAACATTGCAATATAAGTGATCTTTGTTAACTGTTTACAACGCAAACTAGGCTTTTTTCCGTGAAATCTTATAATACGAGAACGAACCCCTATTGTATAGGCTAGCACCAAATGTTAAGTACCTACCCTATGTGATCTCTCTCGCGGGGATCGATCTTTGACCCTTATCTCTTCTTTAATGCGCTCTTTAGCAACTCTGCAAGAAAATATACATATAAACATTGTTCGTTAAACCAATCCAATCAGTCCAAAATTATATGAAATATACTGACGCTCTTGATTCACGTTTGGAATCTTTGTCACGGTCTGCATCTTCTCTGCGCCTATCACTGTTTCGAGTCTCCCGTTTATCATTATCTAAACATAACAAATACAAAGGACATCTTAGTTAAACCTAATATGGGGAAACTAAATTACACGTTAACTAATAAAGCATAGAATTTCAAACATTTACACAACAAATTTAACAAGTAAATAATTCTTAACCGTGCTTTATGTAGGAACTTTGATAAACAATAAACTGCCTAGATGCACAATCTCACTCAAAAAGTATCCGCGGCCAAATTATGCCCATCCGTCAGTTGAGCAAAATTTTCATTCATAATCACGTCGCTCGCTTCATGTCATAGTGTAATTGTAGTATGCTTGTGCTTTTGATTTTGTAGTCTACTGTTCATCTTAGTGTAGGAAACATAATTATAAAACCACATATTCATAGCACTGAATAAAAATGTATTTTTTCTTTATTACCACTTATGAACAATGATTCAAAAAGTATAGATACGTTACATGCTCACAAAACAGCCGAAAAAGTGTTACGAATGCAGTGGCAACACACATAGACACATTTTTCTATTATGCGTACATTTCACTACATTACTTAAACATTTTAAGGAGATGGCGAAATAAAACACTTAGAATTAAAAGACGGCTAGTGTTTGTGATTATGCCTTTTCTAAACAAAAGATGTTCATTCCACCAATTATATATAACTCTGACCAACCCTAAATTCGGTATTTTCTACCACCTGCAATAAAACACCAAACCTTATTTTTATAAAAACGCACCTTATTTTATATTTCGTTTCATTGATCACTTTTGTTTATTTTCAATATTGTATTTTTAAATACACTGAAACCAATAAATATAGGTCGATTGATGATAGTGAACAATGACGTCACATATCACTAATCTCATACAAAATATATGGAAACGTTCCTTTTTGACAGTTCTTAAAAAGTTCGTCATCGATTATTGGTGTCAAATACCCAATTCCAATCACTTATTTTCTTTTCGCTAGTTTGAGAATTTTCGTAAAAAGTGATGCCTCGCACTTTACATATTCGATTCGAAATACACATCAGCTAGTAGTTGTCAGAGTATAGACGAGTCGCGTCCTTATTGCGCTCGCACTTAATCTTAATATCTTAGCATATCTATATGAAATTCCTTGAAATGTATAAATTTTGGAATAATAATTTTTACACTATCGAAACACATCATATGGCATATTTAATTAAAATTGGGAAGCACACATACATAACGAAGTGAAAGATGACCCAATGAATTGGGTCGTTTCCCAATACTCGCACCGATGACATATCTGCTTTTTGTTTTGATTATTATAATATATATTATCATTGCTTATAAATTACAAATAAATCAAATGTATATAACCTTTTGCACTTGGCGGCATTTGTGGGGAGGAAGAGCCCTGCTCCTGTTTCGGCTGAGCAACGTCTTCTTTAACAGCGGCAGCAGGCGCGACCGGTGCAGCGCTTACTTTATGTTTGTCAACTACCTACAAGCGATAATAAAAAAAAAATGTTTTATCCCACTAAAAAACATGGCATGATAAATTTTACCAAGAAAACCACATAAGGTTTGCCCTGTCTAAAGTAAGTAACGAAACAGCCAAGCCATATATATTTACTGTTATTTTTATTGTATATATTACTGTCATAGTAACATTTTACATGAAATGTTTTTGGTGGGATATGGTGATGAGTTGCAAATTCCGTGACCGAGTCAGAAAATTAGTTTGCAATTTATAAATCAGAAAGACAAGTATTAATTGTTGCTATTGACTTGAAGATTATTTTTAAAAAAATTGTTGCCATTGTAAAGAAGATGAATTAATTTACTAAAGGCTATGTCATTTTTCCGAGTCTTATTTATAAATTTGAGCACGTGGCCAAAAAATAATTTTATGGCTGGATTTATTATTGCTCATTATAAAATATAATAATTATTATATGTTAGGTACTATGATAATAAAAAATAACGTAAATTAATGATATATATAAATCACCTGGTGGAAATCACTCTCCTCGCATCATATTGGGAAGCTTGTGGCGCAATTGTCCACTGTATCCTGTCGCCAATACATATAGATCTGGTCTCTGCGTCTTCTCCTCTTCTTTAACCTAAACAATTAATAAACGATTTTGTTTTGTATTTGTTACCAAAAACCAAAACCTATAAGAAAATGTATTTACTAGGCCTAAAGTCATAGCATGGAACCACCGGACAACAGTCTCTCCCAATTAATCAATGAATGGTTTAACACCGTAATCTGCCAAGCTGTATGGCTATTAGGTTATTCTACAGATGAGGTTGGGGCCTAAATCCCAAAATTGTATATACTGACATCCCTTGAGACATCCAAAATAATACATTCACAGAAGTGTTATTCAACTTGGGACCCATCTGGTGTAATGGTTGAGACATTGGCTATTACACCAAGGGTTCCAGGTTCGATCCCCGGGCAGTACAAACATTTGTATGCATGCACATTTCTGTTTGTATTGGTCTGAGTGTTTTCCATGTATAATATGTATGTATTTACAATAAAAATGTATGTAAGTATGTTTATCCATTGTTAAGTATCCATATTACAGGCTAATGCTTAGTTTAGGGCTAAATGTCAGTGGATATTTATTAAATGTTGACAAAATAACTAACCCAATACAGTAAACCCTATTATAATCCGTATATTGATATTATCCGAAGTATTATATAAAACTATGCAACAATCAATTGTGATTTGAAGAATTTTATGCAAACAGCAACCTTGTTTTCAAACAGTAACCGATACGGGGTTTAAGGATATATGAGTACTGGTTTTTTAAATATATTATATAAGCCACAATAAACTATATTTTGTCGCATATTAGAGAGATCTATGTCCAGCATCACACTGAAATAGGTTGAATAGAGAAAGTTAACTTGTGGAATAAGACTACGTCAACAATATTAATATTCGCAGGTATACATGCATCGGGAGGGCTGAGGTTCAAATCCCGACACGTATCGATGTTTTCGAATTTTTAGAAAATATATGTACGTTATCCGACGCTCTTACGGTGAAGGGAATCATCGTGAGGAAACTTTCATGCACGCCTGCGAAGAGATTCGGAGGGTGTGTGTGAAGTCGTCCAATCCGCACTGGGCCCGCGTGGACGACAAAGGCCTAATCACCCTATACGGGTAGGCTCGTGCCCCTCGGTGGGGACGTTGAATGAGCTGATGATGATGATGATACATGCATAATTATTGATTCAGTCTCACATTGGGCATAGCAAAAATTGTTTGGGTAGCTCACGAATACAAACTATGCCCCACGGTGTTACCCACGGTATAAGGTATTGACCCGCAGTAAAACGTAGCTTATGTGTTTGTCCAGGGTGTCAGCTAACTATTATAAATCGCTTCGTAAGGCGCGCCGCTCATGCGACGTCAGCTGTGCGCCTAAGTTCTGTAGCCTTAGTTTTTTCTTATCACATCAGCCATCTGCCAATAAAAATCCTCTCAAAATCAGTCCAGCCGTTTCAAGGATTACCCGGAACAAACACACAGACAGATAAACATTTTAAACAATGACGTTTTGGTGTATGGTCCGTAAACATATTCGTATGCATGTAGTAAGAAACGGTTATATCAATATTACAAATAAACACTCCAATTTTTTAAAAGTATATTTAAGATTGATAACATACCTTATCAACTTTACGCTCAATGATTTGCGCCAATTTCTCAAGAACAGGAAAATGCGGCAAAACGCGTATCAGCACGATAAGCGCGTTACGTATCTGCACGTAGTCGCCCGATTCAAGGCAAACCACCATCGCCTTAGTTATCTTGTAGTGCCATTTGTGGCACACATGCCTGGGGACAATATTAAAACATTATATTTTGTAGTGTTCACATTTTGAGATTGCCAGACTAATTTTAAGTTTACCAAGGACAATTTGCAATCATAAATGCCAGCGTGGTCCACTGCGAATCCGCACATTAGCAGACCGCACATTAGCTTCTATCTAAATCAGACGCAGAAACACTCGACAATCAACTGCAATTCTCGCAGCCGAAATGATGGGCAGCTTCTGGATTGCAAATGCTTAAAAATATTGACCTGTAATTCTTGTAGCCGATTTGATAGCCGTTGACCTAATCGTAAGCTGGGTTCAATGCGTGTTTTCAAATCCGCACTCTCAATTCCACCTATATACCCAATGCCCACGTATTCGGCTATTTTGGTTCAATGCGTGTCTGCAAATTGGCAGACCGCCTCCATCCAATTTAAAAAGCATTCAAATATTACCGGTAATTCTCGCAAACGACGTGATCGGTAGGTTGTATGACCCAAACGCCAGCTTGGCCAAATGCGAGTCCGCAAATCGGCAGACGCTTCCACCTATACCTTAATCAAAAGTATTGACCATCACCTGTAATTCTCGTATCCGACGTGATCGTTTGCCTCCGTGAACTGATTGGAGACCCGGTATTTAGTGACGAAGCCCGGATAATGAGCGCACTCGCGGTGGAATGCCGCCTTATCGCCGTGCCATCGCATCGCCGTACCGAGCACTTTGCACAGGAACGCACCGTACCGGGCAGCCTCGCCCTCAGTACACGACATCACCGAGTACGTTATGTCGCAGAACAACTGTAACAAATTGTATGCTATATAAGTACGAAAGAAAGAAAGAAAACACTTTTATTTGGTCTAAAACATAATATACAAAAAAGTTAACAAGGAAAAAACTTACATAATATTTTATTTTATGTTATGACATCAACGGTTTGTTAACATATTGACAATTGTGAACCAAATTGGTTGCCACTCAGCTTTATTTTTATAGCTTAGGTTAGCTATGACGCTGGTCTTCTGTGGGAACCATAATGTAAGGGACACCGCAACCCTGATGTAATAGCCGATGTTTCAACCATTACACCATATGGGTTGACAAATATCTGAATATTTGTATCTACCTACTAGGGGGTAAATCATACTAGGTGGATGTCGACTACTAGGATAGCCCACGTGGAAATCATTAGGGCAAGCCTTCTTTCAGCATGGACTTTTAAGGTTGAAATGTGTTGATGCCCACACATGTTTGTATCGAACCTGGAACCCTCACACACACCAGTTGGGTCGTAAAAATACCCTTTCAAATAATGTGTGGGAGCAGTCGTTTTTTTATTTTTTCAATTTTGGCACAAAACAGTCATTATTTCAGTTACATCACTACAAAATACATATTTCATCAATGAATACATGGACCATATACCCAGTCAGTCGCGAGCTATTTGATATCCTTATCTCCCTATAATAAGACTTACCCTATCATAGCACAGCAGAGTTGAGAAGTTGGGCGTCTTGAGCGAGTGCACCGTGTGTACAAACTCCGCGCAGTACAGGGCGTCCGCCGCCGTGAACACGCACCGCGGGAACAGGCACAGCTGCATGAGTCGCGTCACGGTCTCGTTCTTGGCCGCCTTGGCCGCGCGCGCCGGGAACCAACCGGTACACTCGCGCTGCAGACGGGCCGACACACGGGCCACGTGCTCTTGCTGCCGACGACGCTCCTCCTGATAATCATAAAAAATATGGAATCCTAAAATAAAAGCCATACGTATTAATAAAATTGTAGTCACTGTTTGTGATATTGTTAAACATATTTTATGGTATTACAGGCGAGAGACTAATCTTTAATGCCTTTTCAAGGCTTATTACTATATTAATGTACCTAAATAGTAAGCTAGTAATATATTGAAATAAATTTAATACCATGAAAAGTATACAATGTTTGCACTACATGGTAGAGCTTGTTTTCAGTGGTATTTTTAGCAGTGGCTTTTTTTAATTTACTATGCTACCATTAATTTATCAATAAGTGTGTTGAAACGCTCCTGTTCCTTCTTTCCTTTTGTGCCTTGGGACGTATCTTTGGCTGCATTTGCTGCAGCGGTCTTCAAACGATCTATCTCTCTATCATAACTCTCCACCGGTACACGTAAATCATACATAGATAAGGACCTGCAATAATCTAAGTTATATAACAACATAGGAACATTTTTATTTATCCTGTGACTGCTTAATATTGTTTTAGTTCTCGGAAAAGACAGTGTTGCGGAAATAAATTAAATTGTTAAATTTTACCATATACTATATAATATCTTGTTTATCCTCTAACCGCGCCGCCGTCTTATATACATAACATAGAAAGATTTTATTTAAGTTAAAAGTTTATACAGTGGTACTAATACATTTTCATTTTATATTCTCAGCAGCCAGCAAAGTTCAATATGTTATGGGTAAAAGCAATATGCATGTTTTATATATATATATATATATATATATATATATATATATTATATATATATATTATATATATATATATATATATATATATATATATATATATATATATATATATATATATATATATGTCATAAACAAGTAATACAACATACCAAAAAGTAACATAAACTCGGGCGAAATGTCTTCCATACTCTTGAAGGCAACATCGGAGTCACAGACAAGAGCACAGGCTCCAGAGTCTCTTTAGAGGCCAGTGTGTATCTCTCGATACTCTTTTCCAAAGTGTCAGTTTTCATATCAACACCTTTCCGCAAAGCCTCCACTTTTCCAGCAATTTTTTGAGCCAATACAGGGCGATGCAAAAAGAATGCTACGTCAGCATCAACGTGATAGTCTCGTAATAACTCCTGAAATTAACGAAGTAATGATCAAATTGCAGGCTCTTAAGCACATCTTCGCTTGGTGGCTATTGTATATAACTTGTTGAGAAAACTAAAACCAATTTATTGTGTGTTATTGTATGGGTATTTAATCCTAGACAAGCTACTTGTACAAGTTTACAGCCATACTCTGACAGTTTATATGAATCGACAGCCATAAAGCAGCCGGAACCGCAGGCTGAACGTTCGCCTACGAAAAACGAATCATCATTATTTTAAATAAAATGGTGTATTCTTTAAATAGGTTAAGTACTAACACTAGGTAATAAGTTATCTTAATAAAATACTAACCCACTATCCATAGTGGTGTTAGTATTATTAAGATACTGGTCTGAAATAACAAATTATTATATTATTATGACAAAATCAGGCGATGCACACTCCTTAGACCTATTAAATTGGAAATAGTAGTCTAAGCAGATTTTGGCTATGTGGGTGATACCTATGAGATTGGAATCCACGATCACCGTTTTAGGGACTGGTTATAAACTCAATTCTTAGACTAGTAGACAATGGACACAGTTAATTTGATTGAGGAGTTATGGCACATCTTTTAATTTATTTATTGAATATAATACTTTTTTATATAGTGCGGTAAACTTAAAATCTTCGTATTTTTCGTCCTGCCGGTTTTGGTGATTTTGCAGATACCCTGGTCACGGACAGACTGAATATATCTTTTTGGCAAAATGAATCATTTTCCCATACCGCAGAACAAGCGAATTGTGTATCATGATATAGATGTTCTTACATGTAGGATAACTCTCTTTCACCTATAAAGAATTTAATTTACCTGTAAAGAAGGTAATCGTGCAGCATACTCGTCAGGAGCGTGTGAAGACGCCAGGAATGTGCCTAGTTGAACCAAAGCGTCTTGGCATTGATCTGCCAGTCTGCCGACCACTTTCAGTTGTGATCCTGGGGTTCCCAGTTGATGGTGTTTCTTCTTCCAATTCTGTTGGAACAATCATTAAATTGAATTTCATAGATTCAAGAAAACAATTAAATTCATGTTAGTCTTTATTTTGTTATGACTAGTAACATCCTTATTACCTTTCCAAACACAACAATGTCGTTGCTGACAGACAATATGCACAGTGAAATGTCGAGATTGTTTCCAACAATGGCTTCTTTTAATCGCGCTGACGATCTTTTGTATTACGTACTTGAGAAAAGTATCCAGCCTTTGAAATAAAGTTATAATTAAAGACACTGTACTTGTTTTTTAATTAATTTCAAATCGTATTAGATTCTCACCTCTCCTTTGAGCAATTCTCCACCGGCCATAGCATCCAATTGATCTGGAGTCATTTCCTCTGCTGCTTCAATACCGGCCATTTTTTGGACAATTTCTTTCAGAATTAAGAGGTCTTGACTGAAAGTAATAATTCAAACAATTTGTCACCCCTGAATTTTGATGTGTCAATTCGATAATTTAATTTCGTAAAATAAAATGGCAATAAATGTTGATCGATTTTATTAACTAAATACATTTATTAGCTATTATCTTAGAATAGTAGTCGTTAATACCCACTAGGGTTTCTCATTTCTCGACCTTTTTTTTTTCGGAGCACGAGAATTCTCGACCACTATTTCCGGAATTCTCGGGTTGTCGAGAAATATTGAAAAGCTCAAAACATATTTGATTTAACAATAAAACTATACTTTTTATGCAATATTCAACATTATCAATGACCAACGTTTATTTTTAGTTTCATGTGAGTTTAATTTAACTATAGAAAACTTTAATTAAGCGAAAAAACTCTAGCGAGATCTTCTTATCATTATTTCTAGTTTCTACAAACAAATATACTAAATAGTCTTTTTCTTTGAAAAAAAAAAAACATAAAATTCTTCTAAACAATGTCATCATGTCACCAATGAAACTTAGTACCTTACATACTAAATAATTTATTTAGTCTCAGTCTGTAGTACAAACTTTTCAATTACGTAGCATAAAACGACAGTTTAATTCCTTATAAAAAATAACAATCAGACTAGCTTAATAATTACGAGTAACAGTAAAGGTACATGTTCCTTAGTTTAGTCTTTGTATCAACTTTTCAATATTTGTTATAAGTAAATGGAGTCTTTTCTTTACGTAAGTAAACATAAAAATCTAATAAATCATTAAAAATCTTAAGACCAATTACAATCACAATTTAAAGCGGAACTGCTTCAAAAGCTAACCACGATGTCACGTTATCATTAAGAAAATAAGCCTTTAAAAATACAAGGGCATTTATAGCATCATCTGACAATCGGTTTCGTATTTTTGTCACAAAGTTTCCAGACAAGGAGAAAACACGTTCGTTTTCTATTATGTACTCTAGTATAACGTAATAGAAACGTTTTTCAGAAACGTAATTAGCTGGGTCTTCCTGAGAGGAACTCAAATTTAATAATTACAGACCGTGTGAAATATCAATTTCGGTGCCTCCTCTAATAGGACAAATTATTTCATTTAATTTCGCACGACGCGTGGCAGAGCCGCAAGAACGCAAGCGCGTTATCAAGTTTTTAATTTTTACTGAATTTTCGATTTCGATTTCTCGACCACTTTTTTCTCGTCTCGAGTAAGGCAAAATTTCCCGGGAATTCTCGGTTCGAGAATTCTCGAAGAGAAACCCTAATACCCACCCATCTGCATTGGGCCTGCGTGGTGGATTTCGGCCCAATCTCCCTGTTGCTATGCTGTGTGGGAAGGTTATGTCCTGCAGTGGGCCGCACTGCGCCCATCACCCCAGACAAACAACACATCTTATACCGGTAATTTCACTAGCAACAGTGCCTAATCCCGAAACACAAAAGTGGATAGCACTCTTACTTCACGGGACGATATCTGGCACTGCGGTGGTACCTACCTAGACGACCCAGTATCGAGTCTACCACCAAGTAAAATAACTTAATAGGTTGATGATGATGAAAAAAAGATCTTACCTCTGATGCGCTTTGAGCCGGTTGGCGACAAACTGCAGCAACGCCGTAAGCTCGATAGAATGTTTCTTGAATGCGGCACCAGCAAAGGCGGCCAGCGCCTGCAGCCAAGGCGGGTGAGCCGCACCATCAGAGCCCCGCCTTGAACTGAGAGCCTCCACTAGGCAACAGCCCAGCACGTCCAGAGATAACGACGTCAAGTACTTGAGCGACTCCACTACCGGACCGATCAGGTTGTCGTATGTCTGAATCTGTATATAAAAAATATCTGCTTATCCATACCTATGCTGTGTGGGAAGGTCAGGGCCCAATTCTGTTAATTTTCAAATGCGCCAATTTTATCTTCATTGGGTTTCACATGTTATATAAACCACTAGCTGTTTCCCGCGGTATTACCCGCGTTATAAGTTAGTCTCCCTCAGTAAAACATAACCTCAAATCGCTTCGTTAAGTCACGCGACGGGCGGCTGCCGCGCGGTAAAACATTGCTTTATGTTTCTAAAATATAAAGTATTGTCTAAAATAAAAGTAGCCTTTGTTTTTCCTAATAACACGAGCTACCTGCCAAAAAAAGTGCTGTCTAAATCCATTCCGCTGTTTCAGTGATTACCCGTATTAAGAAACAAACAAAAATTTAAAAATGTTATTTTTATACATGTGCCGTATATGTTAAGAAAAAAATGTTATTTTAACATTACAAACACTCCAATTTTATTTATTTGTTATAGGTTATGTCAACTGTAAAATGAACAAATAAATAAGTAATAACTAATATTACGTAATAATACATACAATATCTACGCACATTGCAATCCATCTTTACTGCACAAAAAAATATTTACTTATAACTTATTGTATTATAGGGCAATGAGTAATGATTCAGGAACACTTTTATCACTCTAAGCAACATTTTATGTTATTTTGCATACCTGTAAAAGCATGTAGTCAAATAGGAATGCTGGCGCAGCGTGTGACAATTTGCCAATGAGACGACCTTGAGGCTTGATATTCTCTTTGGAGACGCGTTTCATTATGTGTTTAATTCTTTGTAACGAATTACCCCGCACACGCATTAATGAAGGTATTCTTTCGCCCGCTTCGTTCTTCCAGCGGGTGTATAAGCAATATCTAAAAAAAAGTACAAAACATGACACCTGTTTGTATGCACTTACTTTACTACTCAAATTTGATATCAAAGGCTTAAAACCACAAATAATGTTTCTAACATGGCTCTCTTGTTAATTCAAAAAATATACAGTACATAAATTTGACAAAACTTGATCTTGTGTCCCATAACCTCCACACAAATCTACACATTATAAATTATTTGTCATACTATATATCATCACGCTAAGAACAATAGGAGTCCATAACAACGAACAACGAAGATACTGGGAGCTTCCGCTGCGTAATATTGTTCCCCTTTAAAAGTTCTTAATAAAATCTGCTTCTCTTTCTTAGTTCTTAAAAATTAAAGTTATTAAAAGTTAAAATTATAACTTTTTTTCTTACCATATTGGTTCTAAAATAATTCATTATCTGCAAAAGTGTTTTCACAAACATGATATAAATCCTATTCTTAATAAAAATCATATACATCACGAGTATTTAATTTTTGAAAAAAATTGCTCGTTAGCTATTGAGATATCTCAATTTTAAGTCGCCTATATAAACGAAGTAGCGGGTTAAAGTTAGCCTTAGCCCAAAATAACTATTCCATGTGGACGAAGTCGCACACAGGAGCTAGTAATTAAATAATATGTAAGGAATATGAACTTACCGGCACTGATATGGATACAACTTTAAAAGTGTATATACTTCTTCAGCCATGCAACAGTTGCCTTCCATTAGAGTAAGGGCAGGCAATATGGCAGCATCAAGGACTGTTAACGCCTCATAATGAAGGGGATCTTCAGGCTTGGATCGCGATGTTCTTAGTATACGAATTATCTGAAATAATTGCGCACATTCATTAATCATTAATGTAATCAATTTGTTTTTATTTATATATTTAATCATTTATGCACACAGTAATACAATAAAAAACAAGTACATGGATAAAAAATTACAAAGGCACTGCTTATTTCATTATGAAATTTCTTCCAACAGGCCTAAAAAAGAAATTAAGTGTGAGAGGTAGACAGTGTGCACACATATACTGCATACATACAACACACATATACTTACATACATATACACATAATACATACATACATATACACATAATACATACAGAGGTTAACAAATAATATAATATAATACATTATACATATATATTAGTCAAAATATAAAGAAAAAAAAATATAGATAAAGGTTTTTAAATTTCAACAAAAGCACAAAAACTTAATATGTTTATGGATTTTTAAAACACAATTATATTATGGAATAGAAGAAAGATAGTATTCTTTAACACGACTTTTAAATAAGGAAATACTACTGCTATCGCGAATATTAGATGGTAAGGAATTCCACAACCTCACTGCATGAACGGAGAAGGAGTAAGAAAAAAGTCGGATTTATGGGTTGGAAATTTAAGTGAAGAACTCAGGTGGATCTACAAGGAATAGTTAATTCACGTGCGAAGGAAAACCGTTTTTAAGATACGTTGGATAAGATGGATTGTAAAGTGTATTGTAGAGAAAGCAAAGTATCCGAGTATTTCTACGAAGTCTAATGGGTAACCATTTAAGCTCAGATCGAAAACGTGAAACATGGTCATACTTTTTGAGACCATAAATGAACCGAATGGCAAGGTTTTGAAGGCGTTCAAGTTTGTTTAATTGGTCTTCAGTGACATCCAGATAACATACGTCAGCAAATCGATTAATGGAAGAATAAGAGAGTGGGCAAGAGTAATTCTAGTAGCCATGGGTAAGAACCACTGCAGACATTTTAATGTATGGAAGGTATAATATACTTTACGGCTAACTTTTTTAAATGGGAGCTCCAATCCAGATGAGAGTCGAAGATAACCAAATTTTTCGCAGAGTCAGAAAACAATATAGGGACACCGTCCAGAAGTACCGAAGAAATAGAGGATATGTCAAGAGAACTACGCGTACGCCTACCACCAATGATCATTGCCTGTGACTTTTTCGGGTTGACAAGTAACCCATACGAACGCGCCCAGGCACTAACTCTGCTTAAATCCTCGTTAATGGCAGTGATGGCCGACTCAGCGTCAGTTACAGGAAATTGGCGATAGATTTGTAGGTCATCAGCATAGAGGTGATAATTGGAGGTAATAAGATGGGTAACAGAGTTTATGAATATAGAAAATAGTAGAGAGAGGACTCCACCCTGAGACACCCGCACCAAGTCTACCAGTCAGAATAAGTCTCATTAACACGGACACACTGCGAGCGACCCCGAAGGTAAGAACTAAACCAAGTCAAAGAAGAGAGAAATTAAGAGTATGAAGGATAGCAAGAAGAATATCAAAGTCAACAGAATTAAATGCATTGCTAAAATCTAGTAAAACTAATACGGTAAGGGATTTACTTTCCATAGCCCAACGAATATCGTCAGTGACATTAAGTAAAGCGGAAACTGTACTGTGGCCCGCACGAAAACCGGATTGGTATGGACTAAGGAGACAATTGGCAGACAGGAAAGAAGAGTTGCTTGTGCACTATATGCTCAAGAACTTTAGATAGAAATGGTAAAATGGAAATAGGACGAAAATCAGTAGGAAGAATGGGACTAGCAACTTTAGGCAGCGGAATGATATGTGCAGATTCCAGGCAGTGGGAAAACAATTCGTAGAAAGGAAAAATTAAACAAATGGGTCAGGACAGGGAGAAGAATAGGAAGAATGCACGTTACCATTCTTGAGCTAAGATCATCACTACCGACTGCAGTAGAACTGATACAGGTGCAAGCTTAAAATTAGGACAAGAAGGCATAGGTAATTTGGAAATCTCCGACAAAGTGTTTAGTTTTGCGCACGGGTCTAAAGATACAGGTGGAAGAGAAAAGTGATTGTTAAGCAAATTCAAATCAGTAGCCTCGTGACTACACACAGGAGATTTACCGATACCCACTGATTTCAGAAATTTCCACGTGTCTGTAGGGCTACGATTCAAAAGCGAATCATGAAAGTAACGCCTTTTAGCATCCCTACCTTATTTCGAAACGACTTGTAACAAGCCAAATTATCATCACATGGCATTTTTTAAACCCTACGTTGGCTCAGTCCCTAAACGCCATATAATTTTTAATACATGAAGTAATCCAAGGGCGGGGTTGTTTGTTTAATTTAACTCTTTTATAGGGCATTGTCGATTAAAAAAGATCGAGAATTAAACCAGTTAAATTCTTAACCATAAGGTCATACAAGTATTGTTTGCTATGGCAGACCAATCGGTATCAACACGCATGCATTGTAACACATCGAGGTCTATGCCGGAATAATCGATGAAGAAATTTTATAAAAAAATTAACTTTTTTTTTGAGTTGATTTTAATTAATTTAAAATATAATAATATGATTATGTAGCAATACCAATTTTACTCATGACTATTAGTTTGCCGCATTGTAGCATAAGTTATAGAGAACATAAAAAAAATTGAGATTTAAAATATACTTACTTTGTACATTAAAATGGTGTCATGATGTAAAGACGGTCCCAGCAGAATCAATGCAGGTATAAAGTTTCAGCTTTCAAATCTTCAAGGTATGGCATGCTGGTGGCGCCAGTGGCGACTTTAATGGCGGTATCGGCTTTCCATATATTTTTGGAGCTACTCGACATGGCTGCAAATGAGTTGGTTTGTTATTTAACTATTACTATTCAGAGTAGTCAACAATACGACAGCAACAGAACTCTAATAACAATAGCACCATAACAGTTTTGGTGATTTTTCACTAACTTTACTATATCAAGTTATAAACTTGACTATGATTTACTCTTTAACATACACTAACGAGATTTAGAAACACTGTTTATTCATAAGGTCTCAAATAGCTCTGATACCTTAAGTTGGCAGATGTTTGACATATACACCTTACCTATTATTTACTAGCAAAAAACCTTTAATAAGCTTTTTCTGACGGTCTTCAGATGATATTTTTTGTTGATCAATAAGTCTGCTGAAAACCTATGGATTAACATTTTTGATACCTGCCATTTACACACATATATTTGCATGAAGTTGTTGGTTTATATTACAGTCTAACAATTTATATGTGCAATATTTCATGTGTTGTTACATCCTATAATAATATTTTATGAGAAAACAACAGACTTATTTTAAAACAAGATGCAATAATATCTGAGTATAAAATTCGCCAACTCAGACGCCTTGTAAACATAAGTGTACTCACTTCTGTACAAGGGCTCAACAAGCGAGTGAAGAATAGCACAAAGGGCGGCAGCAGGCCGCGGCGGTGGTGCGGCTGGTGGCAGGCGCGCTACCAACGAAGCATACGATTGCCATGCACCCCACTTCAAGAAGTGCCTCGCTTAGCACTAGCTTCTGATTACTCCAGTACTCCTATGAGCATATTATTTGAGATTATTATCAATGCGAATTACCTCACGTAATCAATACACAATCGCCTTCTTCCCTGTGGCACCAGACATTACATATCAATCAAAATATTTCATCAAAGAAGTGTCTGAAATACCTTAATCACAAATTGACAAAGAAAATACATATAAGTACACAAAATTACCCAAACATCAATTATGAATCAAAAACATAGCCACTTAAACAAGATAATATGTTTACCTGTGGGTCTGACTTTTCTTCAACAATTCTGTAGGTCCATTTGCTTGAGGTCCTTTAGTAGACACAATATTGAGCTTTCGAATATAGTCTTGCACAGCTTTGAATTCCTTCTCAGCTTCTTTAGACATCAATACATCATCTGGACGTAACTAAAAAAATTCAAATAATATATGCAAAATGTGTTTGTTATAATGTATGGTTTACATATCTACAAACAAAATACATACCCATGGATAAATATCATCTAGGGCTATGACTTGATGTTGCAACAGTAATGCTATAACAGTCATTAATGGTGGAGGTTCTTTATAAGTATCTAATACTTCCATATTACTTAGCTTAAAACCCAGAACTTCTGATATCACATGTGGATCTCCCATGTAATTCTTAATAAGAGGTATAAAGAGTTGTTCTAAATGAGGTCGAGCTTCAAGACTCAGAATAATATCTAAAACCCTATTAGGATCTAAATTGAAGCAACCTGAAAAAAGGCAAAAACGGGTTAGTTAGAATCTAATATAAAATTAAAAATTAAACTCAATATAATCATAACATAACCCAATTTGGATACCAAAACTACAAATTGATTTACTATGAGAGACTGAATGATTTCTAAAAAATTCTTCCATTCTGTTTCCTCATTTACTTCTTGATTTAGTTCAACTATTAACTTGGCATATCCTTCACTTTCTTCACGGAAGAGGTTAAATTTGCGTTGCTTATAACTGTAAATATAAAAATGAGTTACTAGATATTTCTCTTCATTTTGTTATAAAGAATGAATTTTTATTGTCTTTTCTTTATTTTGAATTACTAGTACTTACTACAACTTTGTTTTGATTTTAATAAATTTAGTATAAAAATTTTTGTTTTTCAATGTCCCAGCATCTTGTAAAGTGTCTATCTCCAATCTTTCTTTAAGTAACTTATCGGACATAAAAGCCTCCAATTCCTCACTATGTAAAAAAGTTTGTGCGATCTTCACTTTGGACATCAGCACACGTTTCAGCATCCAGAATACATACTACATCTAATGCTATTGATGGTATATCAGCATGTAATGCCTGAAAAGGGCATATAGCATGAAAATTATTGTAGTTAACTATAAAATTTATGATTTGATTAAGAATAATTCTATATAATACATTTTCACTTTCTTTGGGGCCTTTCAAGTGGGCCATACTAAGCCTCTCAGGAACAGGATAAAAATATCTTTTGTCCTCAGCAAAAAAAATCAAGCAATTTTTTTTTTATATTTAAGACTGGGCTTGCAATAATCACTTATTAATGTCAAAAAACAACAATAAAAATTGTTACAATGCTAATATCAATATTTTCAATTATTATCAAAGGTAGTTTTAATATTTGCAGAATAAGCAGATTGACTCATTACCAAAGATCAGAGTAGGTAGAGCTATTTTATGTACTTATAATATGTGGGTTTTTTTCACATAGAATATTTGGATGTGGGTCTCTACTGTGAGTCAAAACTGACCTTCAAGAAAAGTTTGGTAATCCAGTAACAAGCCAAGGAAAAAAAAAATAAACCACAACAAGAGAAAACAAGCACACTCTAAGAACAAAAGTAATAAAGTAAGTGAGATACCATTTGACAGACAACAAGTAACTATTGGTAAATAATTGCATTCCAATGGTGGAGAAAGAGACAAGAAACAGGTTTGTCACTCTAGCAACAGAAACATTATTCCTATGATGCAACAATATCACGAGATTCAACAAAGCAACAATGTCACATGTTTGTAAAAGTTTGGCAATATGTTGGTAATGTTTAATTTACAACACATTTGTGCACTTGCATAAATGTAAAATTAACATCAATGGTTGGGGTTATTGAATTGAAATAGCTCTACCTACTTTGATCTTTGCTCATTACAAATTAACAAACCTGTCAAGGGTAAGATTCTGAATAAATATATATACTTACACAGATTTCTTTAAGAATTGAAAGAACAGCATCTCGCTTTAGGGTTCCCCGCAAACCACAAAGCAACAAGTCATACACATTTTGAGATATGCCAGAAAGTTTACCAGATTTAGTAAAAAGTGGACTTTTTTCATCATCTTTAATAGATTGAGTCACGCATTTTAAACTGAAAAATAAGCATAAATTTAAGTTACTTGTTAGTTATGCGCCAAATGTCCTAATGATGTTATTTTGAATACATTTTAGAAAAATATCGGCACAAACAATGTAAATAAATCTATGAACTTGTTATAACCAAAAGTGGCATGAATAAATTTTGATAGTTCAAAACAATTAAATTTATACATTATCTAAGAAACACAATCACTTTAGGAAATGTATTCAATTTAAACATAATGCTTATATTCAACATGTGGGAGATAAAAAGACCTTTCTACGTAACCATATAATATACTTACAACAGATCTCTTCCTGATTTTTCCCAATTCTTACAATACTCGGCGACAAATTTGTTAAAAGATCCCATAATTTTCAGAAGGATCTAAAAACTTTCGACAACGAAAATAAAACAGCAACGATATCACGCTGCAGCCATTGCTGTCAAATTTCAATTCAATTGATATACTCTTAGAGATGGGTGATAAATAACGTCACAGTGAAAAAATCACCGTGATCCGCTAACAAAAGTGATCACCGTGATCTGTCACCGAGGAACAACGTTCCTAAATAACGTTGGTCGTTCCGTGCGGAGCGCTGATCACAGTAGTCACGTCAGTAACGTTGTAACGTCGTCTAGCCGAGTCGCGCCTAGTCCGCGCGGAGCGCTGATCACAGTAGTCACGTCAGTCACGTTGTGACGTCGTCTAGCCGGCTCGCGCTCGGCCTGCGCGGAGCGTTGATCGCAGTTGTTACTACAGCCAGTGTTGCCAGTGGCCGATAGTCAAAAGTAACACGAGACAGAACAAAAAGTTACATTTTGTCAGAAAAAGTAACATTGCCTTTCTTTTGTGGAAATTGGAAAAATACGTTAATAATGTTTTTTTTTCATGAAAATAAAATACGTTCCTTGACTCTTTATTAAAAGTAAAAAATTGTAACAATTGTGTTGTTGATCGCATAATCGACTGTTGACGCTGAAAAGGAAAAAAGTAACAGTCAGTTAGATATTTATATCTATGTAAAGTACTAATCCATTTATGAATGTCGTTCAATACCAACCTGCTTTGTCATCAATCAATACAAAAACTATAAAAAGTATCCGCCCCTTTATCAATTGTCATGGCCAGTCTCCACCAACGAGCCGAAACTCGTTGAGAAGAAGTCCGGGGAAGGAGTTATCAACTCGATGCCCGTATCCTCTAACGAGAAGAAAAACCAAAAAAAAAATGGTCAGTCTGTCTAACAACGCCATGTTGTTTTCTATCAAGCGTGCCAAGCTGACAACATGAATTAAAATTATATTCATAAATGCGTTCCGATACACGATTTTGTTCGAAATTCTCAAAAGTAACATAAAAGTAACATTGAGTGTGGTGTAACATGGAAGTAACATTGGAGGGCCAAAAGTAACGTAAAATGTTACAAAAGTAACATTCTGGCAACGCTGACTACAGCGTCACTCGCTTCGTGAGTCATCATGACTGGATTGTAGGGCTGGCTATCCGAGATCGATTAATTGCAATGCAAAATCGATCTTTTGGAGCAAAATAAAAAAAATCGATCTTTTTAATCGTTCCTAAGCATTGAATCGATCTCGGACATTCTAAAATCGAGTTTCAATTTATCTGTTTTGTTTTATACTATACAAATAGTTGAAAGCCCATATTACAAGAGCGTCGGAGGCTCATTGGTGTGGGCTGTTGCCTTCCGAACTGGAGGGTGTAGGTTCAAATCCGACCAAGTACCAATGACTTTTCAAATTTTCGAAATTATACGTTCGTTTATCCGCCGCTCTTACAGTGAAGGAAATCGTGAGGGTAGGTTCGTCCCCCTCGATGAGAACGTACTATATGAGCTGATTAACCAAAAAAATGCCTACTGCAAACTAAAAAGCAAAAAATAAATGTAGCTAGCTAGCTTAATAGAAATGATTCAATAATTCTTTCATAATTTTGATGTCGGTGCCAAGTGCCAAACAAACTCTTCAGCTTTATAATACAGGTAAGTAGGTTAGAAAGATCAATCACTCTGTCTCCTTGTTTAACTTTGCACCGACTTCAAAATTAAAAAGAATTTTATGACCTTTTCTATTGATAAATTTGTTTTTTACTTTTGATTTGAATTCGGTATTTTTTAAGACTTTATGCTTTAAATAGTCCTCGAGTTTTACAAATTTGATTTTTATTTATATTATATTTTATTGTTTTGTACCTAATAAACATATATTCATAATTTTCTATGTAAAATAATTGTTATTATCGAATTTCCTGATAAAAAAACTATTAATTATAACATTTGTCTTGTTTTTTTACAAATTTGATTTAAACTTACATGGTAAAAACTAAAATCGATATTTTGTTTAAGATCTCGATTTTTTGTGGAAACAAATCGATTTCAAAATCTATCTTTTTCGGCAAGAATTGCCATCCCTACTGGATCGCTCGGCTCGGCCTGCCATTGGTCGGCTGCACTCGGCAAGACAACATTAGTTAGGTAATGCGATAGAAAGAGATAGCACAATAACGTTCCACAGAGCTATGTTCTATTTAAAACGGCAGTTTATAAAATCAATGCGTCATGATATTTTAATTCAAGATTTAAATGTTTTTAAATAAAACTTTAAAATATTTGAATAACAATCATACCGAATGTAATTTTACTACAGTCAAATCCTTCTATAAGAATCCCGATTTATGTACCAAGATTAACAAGTACTATACATTCATAATTTGTATTTGAGCAGCCTTAAGAGGGTGATTTGAAATTGATTTAAAAGTAAAATTTTTGTTTTTAAGAAGTACTTCAATATGATTGCCTATTTAAAGTTTTACTTATTAGAAAATCAATAGTTAAATTAAAATGTCATTATTGATTGGAACATAATATAATTTATAAGTAATAATGAAAAACTTAAAATTTCGCAGTACGCAAGCAAACAATAATTATCAGTATAGGTACTATTCCTATTTCTTTTAGATCAATAGTAAAATATCAAGAATATTAAATAAGTCAAATATATTTCGTGTACGTGTCTATTCTAGATTTTGTCTGTTTACATTTACTCGAACTAGAAAGAATTACATTTTCGTCACTTTTTTTGCTTGTTATCATCTGACAAGTGCATGTGAATTAAAAAAGTTATGGTAGTTATTATTAGTTTGTTTGAAACCTTGGAAGAAAGTTAAGCAATATTGTGAACATTACAATTTTATTCATATTAAAATTAGTGAAGTAAAAGCGGTGTTGTGTAAATATAGTAACAATTAATGTGTAAATAATAACTTTTAACTATTTTTCCTTTTAAGTATATAACAATAATAGTGTGTAGTTATATCGACGCGACGTTAACTTTTATTATTAAATAAACGGTGAAATAACTGCTCTTGATAGCCATGGCGGATTCACGAAAAATGAAAACGAGCTATTTATGGAATTGTTTCGACGGTTCAACTGATGTAAATAAAATAGCTACCTGTAAGATTTGCCAAAGCAAAATTAGTTATAAGTCCTCTACATCTAACTTAAAAAAACACTTAGATCGGAAACATCCTACTGTACAATTTGTTTCGTCAAAACCTTCGTCATTCTCTTCGTCACAACCACCACCAGAAGCTACTACTTCTACTCAAAAATATATATCAACCTCCTTTCCATCAATATCTACAACTATACCATCAGATTCCGCCTGTGGTTCTAAAGAAAGTGGACAGCCATTGAACTCGACCAGCAGTAGTGAAGGCGGGAAACGCGCAACCACAACTTGTCCTTCGATTCTCGCATCTTCAAAACCAACACAATTTCAACAAATAAATAAAACACTGCTCAGTCAAAATATTAGTCGGTACATAAATAAAAAACTTACACCAAATGAAAAAAAAAAATTAGACCTTATGTTGATGCAATTATTTATATTTGATTACCAACCGTTTTCAATTGTTGAAGATAGAGGATTCAGAGCTTTTGTGGCTAGTTTAAATCCTTCATATCATCTTCCAGATCGAAAGGTCCTATCTAATAATCTTTTGCCTGCTTTATATGAAACGTGTCTGGCGCAGACGAAAGAAAAATTAGAAGCTGAAGCAGAAAGTGTCTGCTTAACTACAGACATTTGGACATCAAGTGTAAATGATGCATACCTGGGAGTCACAGCCCACTATATTGATAAACACTTTATTTTAAAATCTGTGCTCTTGGAGTGTGTACCTATTTCTGGTTCACATACAGCCGAAAATATCAAAAGCATCGTAGTCCGCATCGTGCAAGACTTCAAACTAAAAGAAAAGGTCTTAATAATGGTTACCGATAACGCGAGTAACATGAAGAGTGCTGCGGAGAAAATGGGCTTCAAGCATTTCGGGTGTTATGCCCACACTTTAAATCTTATAGTCAAACACTGTACGACGGAAAATACTGCTGACAACACTATTCGTGAGATAATCGTTAAAGTGAAAAATATTGTGTCTCACTACAAAAAAAGTGTTAAAGCAACTGAAAAATTAGTAGTATACCAAAAACAAAATGGTGTTACCGTTCCAAAAAAAGTGCTGCAAGATGTCTCTACGAGGTGGAATTCCACCTTAAAAATGCTAGAGCGCTTTGTTCATCTTGAGGATGCCATCAAGGCTACTATGGCCTTATTATGTGAAGAAAAATGGGACACATTGACATCAGAGGAATGGCGCATTTGTAGAGAAATGTGTGTTGTACTACAACCTTTCGACCAACTTACAGAGGCAATGAGCGTGGAGAAGTACGTGTCAGGGAGTCAAATTGTTATACTCACCAGAGGTCTCATTTCGGCGCTGAACCAAATGTTAAAGATAAGCGATCATCGTCTTGAGGGAGATTTTGTTGAAACCTTACACGATGCTTCTAAAAACTTAATAAGTGCCCTGCGGTCCAAACGGAAAAAAGATTTCCTAATTTGGAAGCCAGCACAAACAATAGGTATTGCAACCCTACTCGATCCGCGCTCAAACTAAACGTTTTCAGAAACCAGAACTATGCTTTTGACGTAAAAAGGGTATTAAAGAATTGGTAGCTGGAAACATAAGAAGAAAACAGCCAGAGCAGTCACCCACGGATCATACGGAGCCCACTGAGCCTCCACAAAAAAGCTAGATTGGATATTTCGAGTGAGTACGACAGCATTATAAATACTGCGCGCCCGAAGGACCCCAACATACAAGCTGTTATAGAAGTGCAGAGGTATTTGGAGTTGCCAGTGATAGGAGAAGGGAGAATCCACTGGAGTGGTGGCAAGCTTCCCAACACAGCTTCCAAATTTGCTGTTTTTGCGAGAAGAAGGCTCAATTTTCTCGGCGACAATGGTTAGCCTGCGAGAGAATATTTTCCAAGCAGGCAATATCCTCAACGAAAGGCGCACAAGGCTTGGTGTTCGAAAAGTACAACAGATTTTATTTTTAAATTCAAATTATGACCTTAAATATTAAACATGCACATGGCTATATTAAAATATAAAATCAAACACACACCTACGTAAATAACAAACAAAAAAAATTAAACTTTAATAATTGCAAGTAGTTGATATAAAATATGTAAATAAATTAATTTAAATCATTGTAAATAGTTGATTCAAAATAATAACACGCCGCATTATCTATATTTATAAAAACAGCGTTTTCTGTCCGCTAAATCGTCTGAAAAAAAATAATCGACATCTATCTATTATGTCATTAATATCAACATTAATTTAAAATGCGACAGTCCTAAGCCTGTAAAAGTGTGAAGGTTATTTTGAATTAACGTGTGTTCTGTTTCTTATATATTAGCAAAAAGCAAACAATTGCCCAATGACTAACTGAAACATGATCGTGATCGAGTGACAACTGTGACAATAACTCTCATACTAAAAGGAACGGAATCTGTAACCTAGGAAACTTATTGTGCCGAGAGTGACTGCGGTGACTGGCGTGACAAAGTAACGATTATTTATTGACGTTACTTTTGAGTCACTGTCACGACGGTCACGGTGACTGAGAAGTAACGATTTTGCACATGTCTAGTTGCCACCTTAGTTTTAGAAAAAGGACTTTTTGAGAAGTTAAACAGAGCTAGATAGAGCATCAAAAGATTTTCTGCTTTAA